>JAASFS010000109.1:0-35742 GCA_023333865.1 Globisporangium perplexum | reverse complement strand
CTCCCCCTCCTCATTCCTGTCACCTCCCGCATCCACCCAACCACGCCGTCCGTCCGTCCATTCGCCCGTCACCTCCCGCTGCTCAGTCCATCGTCAACGGACCGTCCGACGACGAAGCTGACGACTCCTGGCGAGAGTTCTGGCTGTGACTCGAGTACGTCACCGACACACCCGACGTTGTCGCGGTCGTCGTCACCGACACCGGATCAGGCGTCACGCCAGAGTGGTGGAGGTTGGTCGACACGGTCTCATCCACGCTCTGGTCCAAGTTCTTTCCCTGGAGGTGCGCCGGACGCTCGCGAGAGATCGTCACCTCCACGCGCTCGAACTGCTCCGCCATCGTTGACTCAAGCTTCTTCAGCTCCAGCCGGAAGTCCTCCTCGCTCACCTCCGTATGCAGCACGCCGTGGTCAACGAACGAAGACAGTGGCGTGCCCGGTTGATCTGTTTGCACCACGTCTGGCTCCATGTCGTCGTCCGTCTCGGACGGTGGCGGCGGCGGAGGTCGTAACTCCGACACCAGGTCCTTCACTTCCACGAGCGCGTCTGGGTCTTCGCAAAAGTACGTAAAGTCCTTGAACGTCGGGTCCTGCACCGGCGGCGTTGCCTTGCGGCCATTCCGACTTGACACGAGCGAAAAGATGCCCTTCGAGCGTGACGCCGACTTGTCCGTCGGCGACTGCACCTCCCGAGACACATCCAGCTCCGTGAACTCCGCATCGACGTACTCGACATCGAGCGGCGAAGACTGCAAAAGTAAAAAGCCAGCGAACAACTCGGTCAGATGCGAGCAGACACCACCGCGTAGCAGCGTGAGACGTGGCTCGTGCTCACCAGGATAGGCTTCCAGGGTGGCGTCGCCTTCTTCTGCAGGAGCAGGTCCCAGTCGATGTCGCCAAAGTACGGGTGGCTCAGGATGTCGCTGATGTTGCTGCCGAGACGCTTTGTCGCATCCTTTTGCAAGAACTGCGCTCACACCAACAACACCAGAGTTCCGTTGGTACTCGCACACACCACCACACACACGACGCCATGAGTAGCCCGTTCACTCACCCCATGCAGGATGTCCTTGAGGTCGTCCGGCAGCTCTGGTTTCTCGGGAAACGTGAGTGGGTCGTTCTGGATTTTGCTGTACATCTTCTCAATGTTGTTGTCGTAGAATGGCGACTTCCCCACGCTCATCTCGTACAGGAGGATGCCGAGGCTCCACCAGTCAGCCGCCTTCCCGTACGATCGCTTCGCCTTCGGGAGAAGCAGCTCCGGCGCCGTGTACTGCGGTGACCCGGCCATCGTCTTCGCGCCGTAGTAGTTTGACACATGGAGCTTGGCCAGGCCAAAGTCCACCAGCGCGATGTGGCCGTCCGCATCGATCATCACGTTCTCCGGCTTGATATCTCTGCAGACACACAAGTGCAGCAAGTGTCAGTCAGGTGAGTTTGCGCTCGCAGCCACGCACAGGACGAGAACAGCCGCCCTCACCTGTAGAGAATGTCGTGCTGGTGCAAGTGGTGGATACCGAGAACGAGTTCGGCCGTGTAAAAGTGCGCACGGTCAGCGGGTATTCTGCAGCTCGAGCCCTTGCTCATGTGGTGGAAGAGATCGCCACCGCCGTAGTAGTTCATGCCCAGAAACAGCTTCGTCCGGCTCTGGAAGGCGATGCGCAGACCCGCAATGAACGGGTGGTGGATGTTCTGCGCCACGCGCATCTCGGTGAACGAGCTCTCGATGTCGTACTTTGTCATCTTGCCTTTCTCCAGGATCTTCAGCGCGTAGATCTGTCCGTCGCTCTTCTTCACCGCGTTCACAACCTGATCGGCGAACGGTAAGAACCGTCGATGAGAAGCCCACTCGCTTCACGAACTCAAGCACTCCCAGCACGTACCGTTCCGAACCCGCCCTTGCCGATGACGTTGTACACCGTGAAGTCCTTCATCGAGATACTCAGCGACCGCGTCGAACGGAACGCGGCATCCGAAGCCTCCGAGAACGGGTTCTTGACGCCGAATTGCTTCCAGTTGCCACTCGCCAACTTGATGTCAACGTCAGCGCGGAGACGCAGGATCCGTCCGTACGGCCCGAATCGGATTTTGTGGGTCCACGGCTGCGAGATCACGGTGCCCGAGATCTTGCTCTTCACTTTCTCGTGGCCCTTGACCGTGTAGCTGTTGCCGCTTCCGTCCCGCGTGACCTCGTCGATCCGGAACTCGATGATTTCCACGTTGTGATAGAACGACCCCAGGAAGTGGAGGAGCCCTTCTCGACCAAAGTAGTCGCCGTGGAACGGTACACTCTTCGGATACGACGAAGTGAACACGAGATCTGTCACAGTCGCGAGTGAATGAGTCAACGACGCTTCTGTCGCACAGTGACACGCAGCGCGCACCTTTGTTGAAGTACGCCAGCAGCTCCGTGGTAACCTCCGTCTCGCCGTTCATGAGGCGCCGGTACACGTCGTACGCCTTGTACGTGTCCATGTCCGGCAGTGCGCCGTGGCGGTACGTGTTGTAGATCGGCTTGCTGTTCTTGCGCATGTTGATGCAGTCAACGCCCGCCTGTGCGTCGCAGCGATCGCGCAACGCGACATCAGATCATCATCATCCTTTCGCGCTCTTCCACTTCTTCCCGTGGATGGTCCGCCCTCTCGCCGCGAGCGCCACGCACCTCGAGGAAGTAGACCCACGACAGCTGCTCCATCTGCGTCGGCACGGAGCAGTGGAAGACTTTGCCCTCACTCGTCTCGAACGAGAAGTCGAAGCCGTGGCCGCTCTTCGACACCTTCTCGAGCTTCACGGACGCCACGTTCACGCGGCCCTTGAGGTGGCTGCGGTTGCGCGCGTCCACCTTGCTCTCGTAGTCTGCGGCGCACACACTCTTCAACTTCAGCACCTCCGTCCCTCTCTATCTTTCCTGCCTCTCGCTCTCTCTCTCTCGAGAGAGAGAGAGAGCGAGAGAGAGAGCACACGACCACGTGCTACGTACACGAGAGGTTATTGCCCTCGAGTGTGAAGAAACGGCTCTTCCAGTTGCGCACGAGGTGGCCGCGCTTGGTGACGTAGCCCTCCCACTCGACGATCGGCAGGTCGAGCGACTCGACCGCGTGGTCCTCGGCACCGACGCTCGTGCCCTCGGGCGAGTTGCCGCCCACGCGGCTGTTGCTGTGGCTGTTGCCCGAGCGCCGCAACGAGCCGAAGAGCGAGCCGCCGCCGGGCTGTTTCTGCGCGCCGCTGCTCTCCGAGCCGCTGTGCAGCGAGCTGCGCGGCGCGTCCCCGCCGAGCAGCGAGCCGTTGCCGTCCGCGCGCGCCACGAGCGCGACGAGCGACGCGGCGGACGCGGACGTCGCCAGCTGCTCGTCGCCGGGGCTCTTCTTGCGGTCGAGCGCGCCGCTCGAGCCGACGCGGCGCAGGCCGCCGACCTCTGCCTTGCTGAGTTCGGCGCCCATCGTGAATCTGTGTGCGTGTGTGCGTCTGCGAGAGGGAGGGGGGGAGGGACGGAAGCGAATGTGAGCGACCGATGCGCCGATGCGCCGATCCGCGCTGTGGTGCGGAGAGAAAGAGAGAGAGAGAGAGAGAGAGAGAGAGAGAGAGAGCGTGCGCGCGTACGCCTGTAGTCTGCTGTTGTGTTCACGCGCGCTGCTGCTTCTGCTGCGTCGCCACCCGCTCTCACTCGAGAGTCACTCGCACCGCTCGCTCTCGCCTAGCGCTTGCTTCCGGCGCGTTGTGTGTATGTGCCTAGTTTTGTAATTGTAAAAAATTGGAGGGGGCGGAACTGAATGGATGTGCTTTATGCAGGCATATCGCTAGCTCTCCCTGCATAAAACTTGGTATTCACCTTGCATATTGCGTGCGAATGGGTTCGATATCTTCAAGTTACTAAGCAGATCGCAAGCTCTCGGCATGAATAAAAGCTTCTCGACCCTGTGAAATGCAAATGAGATAGTCAAAATCTTTCATATTTAGTGATTAGATAGTAGAGGATTGCGAACCTGTCTTATATCATTGTTTGCAACAACCAATCAAAACTGCCGGTTCATTCTCAGATATTGTCAGATCTGAAACTGTCTGAGTATTTCGCTTGGACTTGGATTTCGTATATGGACTTCTCACTCACCATTTGAATCATGGCTCCACGCCGCGCAACGATCGCCGCCGTCGCGCTCTCGGGCGTCACGGGTATGACGGTCGCGGGCGTGTCCCTGCTTGCCTACGTGCGCTTCCAGCACCCGCAGGAGTTCGCCGACACGGCCGTGCAGCTCTCGCACCCAGAGGCGGCCGACGACTTCCGGCGCAAGTGGGGCGTCTTCGGCACGGGCCTCTCGGACGCCATCCCGGACGCCGTCAAGCAGCTCTTCGTCGTCGAGAACCTGCCGGAGCGCATCGAGGCGCAGAAGCGCAAGCGCCAGGAGCAGATCCGCCAGAGCCTCGAGGATCTGCGTCCCAAGTAGGCGCGCGCGCGAAGGCAACGTGTACGATCCATGACAGCATCCTTCCTTCCTTCCTCGCGCCTCACTGGCGCGGCGCAGGCAGCAGCGGGTACAGCACCGCGGGCACGAACCGCGAGCCGCTGAGCTCCTCGAGCACGTCGGCGTCCAGCGACCTGCCGTCGTCCGCGCCGCCGCTGGCGGCCCGCAGCTGCTCCTCCTTCGCTGCTGGCGGCCGCCGCTGCCGCCGCCGCTGCTGCTCGTCACTCTGCTCGTTCTGGAACCCGCGGATCGCGCTCTCGAGCCTCCCGGGGCTGCGCGGCGACAGCGCCGCTCCAAAGTCCGCCAGGATCCGATCTCGGTGGCGGCGCCTCGGGTTGCCGTCGTCGCTCATCGAGTCCTCGTCGTCGTCATTGTCCTCGTCATCGTCGTCGTCCTCGTCTTCCGGGAACGCGGCGGAGCTCTTGAGCACCTCCATGCCGGTGCGCAAGAAACCGCGGTGGTATCGCAGCCCCGTGTCGCCCGCGTCTCCCGGCCGCGGCTCCGCGCTGCTGTCGCCCTTGCTGTCACCCTCGCGGCGCTGCCGCAGCTGCCGCCGCTTGCCGCCCTGCGGTGACCGGCGTCGCGGGTCTGCGTCCGTCAGCTGCGCGGGACTGCTGCAGCGCTCGTCGCCGTTGTCCGTCGCCCTCTGCTGCTGCTGCTGGTACCGGCGGTGGCGGTGCTCGGGCTTCCTCGACGCCTTCGATTGGCCGGCACCGTCGGCGAAGAACGGTGGGTACACGGGTGAGACGAGCACGTCCTGGCGCATGCCGAACTCGTTCACGTGCCGGACGATGTGCGGCGGGGGCGATTGGCGCATCTGCTGCTCGAGCAGCGGGAGTCCCAGCAGCAGTGTCGTCTGCTCGGACTGACGCCCGCCGCCGCGGTCGTAGCGCCGGCGGTACTGCGCGTCCGTCTCGCGCCGGATGCGGCCACCGCCACCGACGCGGTGCGCCGGGTGCACCACCGGCACCGACGACCGGAGGCCGCCAGGCGGCGGCGACGCGAAGTGCAGCGCGCTGAGCTCCGGCGCGACTTCCGGCAGCAGCGCTTTCGTGTGGCTGTTGATCTGCTGGATGACGTCCTCGAACGTCGTCGCCAGCGGGTTCGCGGCCGGGAGGTGCATCGCCGCGACGCGCGCGCGCTCCGTCGCCGGGTTGCGCTGCGGCACGAGCGTCTGTGAGCCCAGACTCGCGGTCACCACGGTCGCCTGCACGGCCTCGTCGCGCCGCAGCGAGAGCAACAGCAGGTAGCGCTCGTACTCGCGCCAGATGCGGCCGACGAGGTCTTCGTGAGCCGCACCCTGCTCGTCGTAGCGCCGCCGCATGCTCTCGAGCGCGAGCTGCACCTGCAACGCGCGCGCGCGCGCCGCGTCTCGATCAGCCTCCGCCTGGCGCTTCTCGCGCTCCGCGAGGCGCTTCGCGGCGCGCACGTCCGCCAGCGCGAGCGCCGTCGCGTCGGCGTCTGCGAGCAGCAGGCCGGCGCGCTCCTCCTTGAGCGCGAGCCACGCGCGCTGCTGCTCGGTGACGCGCGTGAGCAGCGCGAGCTGGTCAGCCTGTTCGCACACGACGCCCTCGAGGCTGCGCACCACGTCGCTCTTGTTTGCCACGTCGCGCTGCAGCTGCGTCACCTGCTTGTCGAGCTTGCTCTTGCGGAACTTGCTCATGCTCGTGGTCTGCGTGTGGCGCCGCTCGTCACCGGCGCTCGCCTCGTCGCCGGGCTCGTCGCCGCTGCTGGGCGGCACCAGCAGCCCCTTCCGGCGCAGCTTGAGCCGCGTGCGCTGCGCGTCGAGCACGTCGGCGGCGTCGAGCTCCTCCTCGAAGTCCTCGAGCTCGTCCTCGTCGTCCAGCACGCGGCCGACGTCGAGGTCGCACCCGAACGCCTCGTGCGTCAGGCGCAGCAACTCGCGCAGCGCCTCGTCGAGTGGGTACTCGTCGAGCTTGACGAGCGCCAGGATGTGCTGCAGCGACCGGATGAAGAGCTCGATCGTGCTCTTGGACGACGAGCGCTGCAGCTCGCGCGTGGTATTGTCGCGCTGCAGCGCGTCCTTCTCGCCCCGGAGCTGCTCGAGGCTCTGCTCCGACGCCTCGAGGCGGCTGCGCGCGCTCTTGGTCTCCTTCGCCGCCACCTCGAGCGACTTCTTGAGCTCGGCGATGAGCGCCGCGTTGTCGCGGTTCGCGTACGAGACCTCGCGGAGCTGCGCGTTCGTGACCTTGAGCTCCACCTCAAGCTTCGTCGTCTGATCCTTGGCGTTCTCCTCGAAGAGCTTGAAGCGCTCCTTGAGCGAGCTCAGGCTGCACCACGGAGTGACAAGAGGGCGTCAGGAGCCTGCTGCGCGCCGCCGCCGCCACCCACGCAGAGCGCACGCACGCACTTCTTGCTCGCCTTCTCGTAGCTCTTCTCCGCCTCCTGCAGCTGGCTCCGGAGCTGCTCGCACGTGCGCTCCGAGTGCAGGAACGCCTGCTGGCTCGCCGAGAAGACGCGCTTCGAGTGCTGCATCTCCGTGTCGAGCGCCTCGAGCGACGCGCGCAGGTTCCAGATCTGCTCGTGGTCCTTGGCGCGCTCAAGCTTGAGCACCTCGACGGCGTTCTCGAGCTCGAGCTTCTGGTTCAGCAGCCGCTCGATGCGGAGCTTGTCCTGCGCGCGCATGCCCGTGTTCTGCTTCTCCGCGGTCAGGAGGCTGCACTTGGCGTCGAGCACGCCGACCTTGGCCTTCTCCTCGTCGACTTCGCCGCGCAGCAGCGCGATCTCCTGCATGTGCTTGGAGCTGCTCGCGACCTCGAGCTCGAACTGCTCCTTCATTGTCTGGACACGCTCCTCGAGGTGCTGATGCTTGCGCTGCGCCTCGAGCAGCTCTTTCTCGCCCCGTGCTTTCTCCAGCTTGTGTTCGCGCACCTCGAGCTGGAGCTCGCCAAGCTGCGTCTGGAGCCCGTCCTTCTCGCTCGTCGCCTTGTCCCGCTCCATCGTGAGCACGACCGCGTGCTGCTTAAGTGTCTCGTTCGTGGCTCGCAGCGCCTGGTTCATGAAGAGCCCTTCGTGCATGCGCTTGGCGTAGCTCGCCTTCTCCGTCTCCACCCGCTCAAGCTCGAGCTGCAGCTTGCGCAGCTCCTCCTCGAGCGCGTACCGCTCCGCGAGGGCGTTGATGCGCTCCGCGTTGGCTACTTCGCAGTCCTTGCGCGCGTCGTCAAGCTGCTCGTTGAGCTGCCGCTCGTCATCCTCGTGCACGAGGATCTCGAGCTTGAGCAGCCGAATCTGCTCGGTTTGCGCGACGATCTCGGTGTGCTGACCTGCGATCTACTCGTGAGCGTGCGTCAGTGAGAATTCTGATAATCGTTCGTGCACACACGAGCCAAAGTGACGAACGCACCGTCTGACTCGCGACTGCGGCGTCCGCTGCGAACTTGACGATCGCGCTGCTCTTCTCATCGCTGCGCAGCGCCTCGTCCAAGCGACTCACCTCCGCAGCCAGCAGCAGCGCCTCGAGGCGCGTCTTCTCGCTCGTGAGCTCCTCTTGCATCTGTCGGCGCCACTCTTGCGCTGCGTGCTTGAACTTGAGCATCGCCATCTCGTACTTGCCGTTCTCACACTGCTCGAGGAGCAGCAGGAACGTCAGCCACACGTTCGACGACACGTGCCGCTCGACCGGCGGCGGGCAGTGCGCCGCGATCTCGTTGATGAGGTTGTGGAAGCCGTTCGTGTAAACGTAGAGTGCGCGGTAGAGCCGGTCGACGAGCTCCTTGGGCATCCCAAGGCGGTACAGCGACGCGCGGTCGATACCCGCTCGCATCAGCGGACCGCTGTCGCCACGCTTGCGGAACGCGAACGCCTCCTCCTCTGTCCACCCGTCGTCTCCGAGCGCCGCGCTGGTCTTGAGCAGCAGCGGCGTGATGTCGGACGCCGGCAGGAGGAACGTCCCGCTCGTCTCCAAGTGCACGTTCACCCACTCCTCGGCGATGACTGACTCGTGCAGCGTCGGCGGGATCCCGTTCTTCTGCACTGACGAAGCGGACGCGGCCTCGAGGAACCCCGGTGGGTAGCTCTCGTCCCGTGCCTCGTCGGCCCCAGCCAGCTCTGCCGCGTCCTGCTCGTCGCGCGCTCGGCTCCGCGCCGCTTGCTGTTGGTACCGCTTGGAGACTGTGAGCAGCGCTTCGCGGTTGATCCGTGCGATCTCGCTCTCCGCGGGCGGGACGACTGTCGCGAGCCTCGCGCTGATCGCTGCGAGCGTCCCCATTGGGTCTGTGCGAGCCAACAAGCGCGTGAGAGGACAGAGCAAGCGTCACGCGCGTAAGATCTCCGAGCGGTGGCTACCGATGTTGAGCCTGTTCGTGTGCTTGGAGGGTGAGCTCTTCTGCTTCGCGGCTGTGGGGCTGGAGCTGCCAGGCGCCTGTGGCTGCGGCGGCGCGGACGTCGTCGTCGTCGGGCTCCCCGAGGCGCCGGCTTCACCGCTCTCGGCGTCATCTCGAGACGAGTTCATCGCTCGGAGGAGGAACCTGAAGGAGGCGGAGTAAACGCGACTGTCGGTTCGAAGTCGTACATTCAGCCTGAAGGCGAGGAACTGCTCGAGATGGGGCTATCGAGCGCGAGCAAGCAGAGTGCATCGAACGACAGAGGCATCGACGATGGCTGTGCTAGCGGTACTACATCTACTACCAAGTTCCAGTACACGCAAGTCCCGCGCAACCTACAGGACGGCAGTGGCGAGCTAGAGGGCTGGAGCTCACTCGCGGAGCACCGTGCTGCTCTGCACCAAGAGGCGACGATGCGCTCCAGCACACTGAGCCACAGACGAGTGTGCGTCACTTGCGTCGCGCGCTTGAAGGCGTGGCGACGACGCGCTTCGGCTTCCGTAGAACGCCGTCGCCGTCAGCAGCAGCGCGAAGTCTGGAGGACTCGCGAAGCACTGCGGGCTCTGGAAGGACATTCGGGTGCGTCGGCAGCGCGTTCGCAGTTCGCGAGACGTTCTCGCGTGACGCAGTCTTCCGAGGTGTCGGTGCCAAGTGTGCGCGCTTGCAGCCCGCGCGAGGTCGCCGCGGCTGCTGATGCGGACCCGCGCGCTCGTGATCTTCGCGTCGTGATCTCCGGTGAGCGTCCACAGTGCCTCGTGTCCGATCTCCTGCGTCCGACAGCGACGAGAGCGAACTGCTCGGAGACAGCAAGCGCTCTCGGTACTGCCCAGCGCTGCGCCGAGTGAACGGCGAGTGCCGAGGCTCTGCCGTCGCACTTGCTGGCGGTTGCTGCAGACGCTTCGCGATGCGCTCCTGGAGCATCCGGATGTCTTCGTGGACCTTGCTTGTGTGTTCGTCGATGTGTGCGTCCGTGTCCGCTGCTAAGCTGTGGAACACAGCAGAGTCCACTGGGAGCCGAGCTCTCTTCGAGTCATCCGGAGAATACTCGTGTCGGTGGTGATGGTGGTGGTGAGACACTGGACTCGTGCTCCTATCCGCTGACTCCGTGCGAGCGCGAATGCTCTCGTTGATGTCTTTCAGCAGCAGGTGCAGCGTCGCGTCGACCGTCGATCTGTCGGAGCGAACTTCCTCGTTCTCGCGCGCGTCTCGAGGTCGCTGCTGCTGTGGAGAAGATCTTGCGTGCACTTCCACCGTACCTACAGACTCTGTGTTCTCTGCTGGAGCATCCGAAGGGCGACGAGTAGCACGAGACGCCGACTCCATCGTGGATCTCTCTTGCTCTCGCTGTTGCTGCCGCAGCGCCAGGCGGTGGATCTCCTCGTTCTTCTCCGCTAGCAATCGCTGCAGCTCCGCGTTGCGGACCTGCTCCGCCTCCGCGCGCGCGTCGGTCTGGTCTCGCGCGAGGCGCAGACGCTCGTTCTCGCGCAGTTGCTCTTCCTCGTGCCGACTGATGTCTGCGCGCGCTGTCGCGAGTCGCGCCTCGTACTCTTGTAGACGGCCAGCGATCTCTTCCTTCTCAAGCTGCTCGCTCTGGAGCGCTCGCTCGAGCTCCTTGATGTGCACCTCCAGCTCGCTCCTGGCACCGTCGAGCCGAACGATGTCAGCCGCGTGCTCACTCTTCATCCTCTCGCGCTCCAGCTGTGCGCTATCGTACTGGTGACGCATGCTCGCTGTCCGCTCCTGCTCTTCGCGAACTCGAGTCTGGAGATCCCGGACCTGGCTCTGGAGACTCGCGCTCACATCCGTCAGGGTCTGCGCGTTCGCTTCCTGCACCGCGCGCTCTTCACTCTGCTGAGTCTCGAAGGCAGCCCACTCCTGACGCTCCACATCGTGCGCGTCGCTGATGGCTGTGATCTTCTGTTCCAGATCGACGCGGAGCTCCTCCGAGCGAACCAACTCGATCTGGTACGTCGCGATCTCTCGCTCTTGGTTTCTGAGTGCATCGTCAAGCGCTCCAACGCGCTGACTCAACGACGCCGCTCTGTCGTTCGCGATCAGTAGATCGGCTTCCATCTCGTGCTTCTCCCTCAGCGCGTCCTCGGCGCGTTGTTCTGTGGCGAAGAGCTTCCTTCGGACACGTGCTAGGAGCAGCGTCGTCCACTGATTCCACACGCGTTGCGTGAGGCTACGAATGGTCGAGCGGGTCACCAGACCCGCGCGCAGCTTCCCGCGACAACGATGCTGTGTCCAGCACCCCCACCCCACCGCAAGGCGGCGGAGCAGCGCTCGTTCACGCCGAACACGCAAGTGCGTGAGCATCCGAGCGCGATTCCTCTGGGCAATCACCAGGCGGACACCAGCTCGGAGGTTCTGGAAGTGACGGTGCAGTTCGCCGCGCTTCTTCTCCCTCACGTTCATCAGGTTCTTGTGCATCTTGCGCTTCCAGCGTTTCCATGAGCAGCGAAGCAGCTTGATGAAGTAGTGTTTGAGTGCCTTCGTCGATCCCTGGACGTACTTGCGCTTCGCAAATGTGTACCGCTTCCAGTACAGCCACAGCTTGCGCAGTCGCCGCTGGTTCACGTAGCGCTTCGCGAGGCTGAGAGAACGTCTCGAGGCGATCCGATCCTGTGTCACGAGATGCCAACTCTCAAGGTGCGTCTTCAGCAGAGCGCGCCGGGCTCGAAGCGCGGTTTCTCGATCCGACTTCGCCGAGAGCGAGCAGAGACTCCAGTGTCGCCACACTCGTCGTCGGAGGTGGCGCGCATACAGCTTCCTGCCTCTCACGAGGCTTTGCCAGCTCCGTAACGACTGCTTCAGCCACAGAGACTGCTTCGCCGCCATGAACACCGCGATCCGCTCTCGCAGTGGCCGCGCGTGCGTGACGACAAGCATCCGCCATCTCCAGAACATGGTCCTCTGCAGCGCGCGGTGCGACTGGCGCGAGTGCAGTGCCACTGAAGATGTCAGCTTCTTTCGATGCTGACTCCGCTTCGCCCACTGCTGGAAGCAGCAGCGCTGAAGAACCCGCGTCGTCTCGAGCTCTCTGCTGCGCTCCACGTGTCTGATCATCGCACGGACCTTTACTCCGGTTCTCCATGCTTGGAAGGCTCGACGCACGACGTGAAGTCCGCGTCTGCTCTCTATGTGCCCCATGATCACAGCGAGTCGCGACAGGTTCGTCCACTCGCCGAAGTGATCTCGCAGTGCGCGGAACTGCTGTCGCTCACGTATCGTGCGGAGCTGCTGCTGGGTCCACGCTTTGCGGCGCCAGCACCAGAACCAGTCGTGCTGGACGATGAAGCACCGCTTGCGGCGGAGGTGCGAGACCTGCAGCGACCAGTGGTAGTAGTGGATCCACCGGACGAAGAACCGCCGCAACACCTTCGGTGCTGCCACAGCGCACACCTTCTCGTTCACCTCTTGCTTGATCTGCTCGCGTTCCTCGAAGTCCTGCGCCAGGGTCTGCTGGTACCGACCGATCTTCTGTCGGTAGCCGTTGAGCTGGTTGCGCAGGTCCAGCTCCCGCTGCTCCGACTCGATCAGCGCTTTGATGTACCTCTCTTCGCGATCTTCGAGCTCGTGAAGACGCGGGTCGCTGACAGACGGGTGTGCGGTCGGTCGTGGGGGTTGCATGCTGTTGCTCTCTCGCTTCTCTTCGCCTTCACCGACGACAGGTTTGGTCACACTTCCGCCATGGAAGCGGACACCAGCATGCTGAACCTTCCGCTCTCGGGAGTCCGCACACTCAGCAAGTGATGGCGCAGGAGCGCGGGCGATGCTCCTGGCATCGACTTCGACATTGTGGAACGCTCGGAGATCGCCCACACTGACACCGCCGTTCGTCATCGGCACAGGACCTCGTCTACGCCAGAACGAGGACGCATCGCTGAACCCGCTGGCGCTGCTCGATGTCTCGATCGAGTCGCGGCGACTTGCTCCGAATGCACTGCTGCGTCGAGACGACGTGCGCTCGTTCATACTCGCCGCGAGCTCGTGACTCTCGTGCACGTCGTGTGGTGATATCGAAGCCACGCGAGACTCGGAGATCGGTGCGAACGCGGTTGCCGCGCTCCTCTTGCTCAGGGAAGACAACGCGCGCTGTGGTTCCTCTTGGCAGCTCGCTTGAGCGTCGTGCTGAATAGCGAACACCTGCGGTCTCCTCAGATGCGCGAAGGTCGGTCCAAGATGGCGTTCGTTCTTTCGAGAAAGCTGCGACGGTGGTGGAGGCGACGCTGGCTGCAGCGTCGAAGCGTTCGGTTCTCGCATCTTGAACTGGTGAACTGCTTCTGCCAGCGTCTTGTTCCCAAAGTCGCCGTTGCGCAGCTCTGGCATCTTGGGGAAGCTCGAGGCCGGCTGCTGTTGTTGCGCTTCTGCTTGAGTGCTCATCTTCACGCGTGCGACAGACGGGTAGCTCAGACGCCCGGTTGGTTGGGGTCGCGCTGCTGGTTCAGATGCGGCAGCTTCGACGTGTTGTTGTTGCTGTCGACGTGCCTTCTCGCCGTCTGACAGCTCTGGATCCTGCTGCTGTGGAGGCAGTAGCTTTGTCCGCCCAAGCGACGACACCGACAGACGACGACCGTCGGCTTCCCGTTCCCCTGCTTCGCCACCGCCGTCCTTCACTCGCCTGCGCTCTCCTCTCCACTTCGCGTTCACCATCTCGCTTCGTCGACCCGGCTCCGTCGTCAGCAGCGTCTTCAGGTGCGCGACAAGTTCCTTGTTGTTGCGGTCACAGAGACCCTGGAGGTTCGCGATCGTCTGCTGCTGCAGCGCGATGACGCTCCCGTACGCTTCGTCCCAGGACGCGCACTGCTGTCGGAGCTCGTTCGGCATCTGGCTGTGATCCGCTGTCAGCGCGACGCTCGCAAGCTTCAGCAGATACTCCTTCGCTCGGAGCTTCGGGTGCTCCGCGAGTTTGTGACGCGTGCGAACAACGATGGCCACCACCCGACACTCGAGCGCGGCTCGCTCTTCCGCGGTGAACGCGTGCTCCACGTCCCAAAGTCGCATAAGCAGCGCGACGTCCACCGTCGCGTCGTGCGGGCTCGGGACACGGTCGAACGTCAGCGCAGGTCTCCCAGTCGCCACGTAACCCATGACGAAGCCGACGAGATCTCTGCGCAGCTGCACGAGCTTCGCGATGCGCTGCAGCTTCAGGGTCGCGAAGTGGTTCCCGACCACCATCGCACGCAGCGCGCGCTCCTGCGCAGCGACGCGCGGCGCCAGTTCGCGCTCGCGCTTCGAGACGTCGACCGTGTCGAGCATCTGGAGAGTGCCGAGGCAGTCGATGACGCGCAGCCGGTAGTGCGGTTGGTCGGCGAGTGGGTTCCCCATCAGGTTGAGCGCGCGCAGTCGCGGCAGCGCTGTAAGCCGCTCGACGTCATCGAAGCTTGCGAGAGCATTGCCCGCGGCTGAGAGCACGCGCAGCGCAGCGAACTGCTCCACTCCTCGCAGCGTCGCGAGGCGGTTCTGGCTCAGGAAGAGCGCTGAGACAGGCGCGCTGACGGCCGGCGGCAGGTCGCCGATGCGCTCGATTGCGCGACCAACCGCGTTGAGTTTGGCGCCGTCGCCGAGCTGTGCGCCGTGCTGCCGCAGCGCGTCGAGCAGGGTTTTTGGCGGCTTGAGAGCCGATTTCGTCGAGCGCTTCGCGGCTTTGGGCTTCTGCTGCTGCCGTGACGCATGCGCCTGGCGGTAGCCGAGCGGCCGGTGCGCATCTTGCATGGAGAACAGCGGGTGATGGTGGGGGTGCTGGCAAGCGTGAGCGAGCGGACGAGCGGAGCACGATCAGCGGTGACGCCGCGAGCGCATTTTTCAAATTGGCGCCTTTTCAAGATCCGGAGATTTTGAATGCAAAATCTCTTAAATATATCGTTGAAGCTGTTGCAAAAGCTTGAAAAGTAGCGTGAACCTAGTCCTACGAATGACTACGTGTAGTCACCGGCGTTCATTGTCCAGCATGGCATGTGTCTGGGCAACAACAGCACTCCTTACATTGTTCAGATCCCGCTATTGTGTGCTTCGTTGGTACTCTGTGGCGGCAAAACGACGCAACTGAGCGCAGTTGGACATTCGGATGGATGCACGACTCTCGAGCGCGTGAATCAAGCTCCTCTCCTTCAGCACTCGACGGTCGCAAAAGGCGAACATCGGGATGCGGAGATGCACGGTGGCATCGTGGTGTTCCGCACAAGACTATTCACACTCGCAAATTCGACGCAAAGCGAGCAAATCAACTCGATATGCTGAAGAACAGACTCCGCCTCTGTCTGAGCGCGATCCTCGTTGTCGTGCTCAGTCTCAGGGTACGGGCGATGGCATTTGCAAGCGACGGCGAAGGCACCGAAGGCATGCAAGTCGAGTCGATGCTGTCAACTATGGTACGTGCGTTCATCATCGCCGCTTCAGAACCGGGGACGCACCAAAGTATTTAGTTAACGTCGCCTTTGATCAACAGAGCATCGGTGACATGCTCGGACAGATGACGCAGCTCGACATCAGCACGGTCATGCACGCCAATATGACGCTGAACACCGACGAAGTGCGGCGTCACGCAAAGCTCAAGATCGGTTCGTACCTGAACTCACCGACTGCGCTCGACACAGCGGCGGCCAACAACTCCGCTTCGCCACGGGTGTTTTCTGCTTCCGAGTGGCGCCGCGTCATCGCTCAGATCCAAGGGATCTTCCTCGACGTCAACGGTGGACACCCAGTGCTATACGGTATCGACTCGGTGCACGGTGGTGTTCATGTGAAAGGCGCGTTCATCTTCGGTCAGCAGATCAACCTCGCCGCGACCTTCAACCCGAAGCTCGCGTTTGCCGTGGCGCAAATCACGAGTCGCGACACGCTTGCAGCAGGCATCCCTTGGATCTTCTCGCCGATCCTCGACATCTCCCAGAACCCGCTGTGGGCACGAACCTTTGAGACGTTCGGCGAAGATCCACACCTCGCTGCAGAGATGGCAGACACCGTGGTGCGAGGGCTGCAGCTCAACAACCGATCGGCAGCGTGCATGAAACACGTCATTGGGTACTCCAAGACTCCAACGGGACACGACCGCGAGGGCGTCACGATCTCTGACTTCGATCTGCTCAATTACTTCGCGCCGCCGTACCTCGCAGCGATCCGTGCTGGAGCGATGTCAGCGATGGAAAGCTACATCTCGGTCAACGGTGTCCCTGTAGTTGCGAATGACAAGATCCTGCAGGCACTGCTGCGCCACGACATGGGCTTCGACAGGTTGCTCGTGACCGACTGGGGCGAGATCAACAACCTCCACGCCTTCCATCGCGTCGCTGCGAGTGAAGGCGCGGCGGTTGAGATGGCACTCTCTCGCACGACAATCGACCTCAGCATGGTACCGTACAACTCGTCGTTCGTGGACTTGGCGAAGCGCGCACTCGAGCGCCACCCGAACCTGCTCGAGCGCGTCAAGACCTCCGTGAAGCGCATCCTGAAGCTCAAGTCGCGGCTGGGGCTCTACCGCAACGCGATCCCAGGCGGCGAATATGTCAGCAAGGTCGGCCAGGCGGAGGACAAAGTGGTCGCGCTTCAACTCGCGCGCGAGTCCGTCATCGTCCTGAAGAACCAGGACAGCATTCTTCCGCTGCACAAGGACGCGAAAGTCTTCTTGACTGGGCACGCTGCCGACAACGTCGGTCTGCTCTGCGGCGGGTGGTCTCTCGTGTGGCAAGGCGTGTCGGGGAACAGTATGTTCCCGAACGGAATCACGCTCAAGCAAGGGATGGAGAACACTACGAGCCACAGCTCGTTGATCCGGTACTTCAACGCGCTCAATACCAGCGGAGCGTTCAGTCGCCGTGATCTGGAGACTGCGAAGAAGATGGCGCGCACTGCTGCTGTCTCCGTCATCGCGATCGGAGAGCCGCCGTACGCTGAGAAACCTGGCGACATCGAAGATCTCGCTCTCCCTGCTGGTCAAGCCGAGTACGTTCGAGAGATCGCGGGCACTGGTGCCAAGATCGTCCTCGTGCTCGTACAAGGTCGTCCTCGACTGCTGAATGGACTCGTCGCGCTCGCACACGCAGTGGTGTACGCGATGCTGCCCGGTGAGGTCGGCGGACAAGCGCTCGCCGAAGTCATCTACGGCGATGTGAACCCGAGCGGGAGACTGCCTATCACGTACCCGAAGCACCCGGCAAGCATCGCGATCCCCTACAACCACCTCGTGACGACGCGGTGCGGAGAGAAGCCGTGCGAAATGGAGTGGGGGTTCGGTCACGGGCTGAGCTACACCAGCTTCGAGTACAGCGGTCTCGCTCTGGACAAGGAGCAGCTCAGCAACCGAACCGACGAACGCTTGAGCGTCAATGTGACTGTGACCAACACGGGACGCCGCGAGGGGAAGGAGACCGTGATGTTGTTCCTCACGCAGCCCTTTCGCACGATGTCCGTCCCGGAGGTGAAGCAGCTCAAGAAGTTCCGCAAGGTGGCGCTGAAGGCTGGTGAGACGCAAGTCGTCTCGTTCGAGCTGACGCACGCGGACTGGGGAGTCTTCGAGCCTCAGATCGGACGAGGCTTCAACAGGGTGGCGGAGAGCGGCGAGTACGTCGTCGCGGTGAAGCCTGAGACGGATTGCAGGGTCTACGACAAGCCGAGACCGGCGAACCCGTTCTGTGCTTCGTTCGCGATCGTCGGGTGAGAAGACTCGGGTGTCGTCGGGCGACGCGAGCGAGCGAACCAGGAAGGTAGCGGCAATCGGTAGTCTTACACTCGAGTCTACGTTGCTGCTGCTGTTGCTGCTGCTGTCTTGAACACGAAGAGGGACAGCACCATCCCATCATAATCCGACTCACCTCGTCTCTATCTACACGTCTGTCCCGTTCGTGGCGGCGGACTGCGGGGAGAGCTCCAGAAACTCGAGCAGGAGAGGCTGCGCGCGTGTGTTCGCGCACCGCTTGCACACCTCCGTCAAGTATCCGTGCAACCCCACCGTCTTCTCTTTCAGGTACGTCGGGTCGAACTTGTTCCACATGCGCGTGCCAGGCAGCGCCGGAACCTGCTCGTGCGGGATCACTTTGCGCAGCTCGCGGTGCAGCACGGCGAACTCCGAGTACCGCCGCTGCACGACGCTGTTACCCGACGACGATGACTTCACCTGCACGACGAACGCGGCGTATTGGACGTCCTTCTCGTCCAGTGACAGCTTGTACCCTTCGATCTTGGTGTGGAGCCACTCACCCAGCGCGCCGTCTCGGATCTCGCTACTATCGGACATGATCAGCACCGCGGACGGACTGTTCTCGATCAAGTCCTTGTGGCGCGTCACCTGCGCAGACGGAACCTCGCTGAACTTGTCCAGCCACATGTTGAACGACTCCTGGTCCTTCACGCGCATCTCGATCGAGGTACCCGTTCGCGACACGATGCGGAAGAGATACCCGACCTCGTAGCAGAAGATCCGCGACTTGCGCAGCTTGAACTGCCCAGAGAATTCGAGCCGAGGCGAGTTCTCGTAGCACGAGAGGTAGTCGTCTTGCAGCACGATCCAGCGGTTGCTCCAGCCTTCGTACCATCCCTTCGCCGACTTCTCCTGAAGGAACCCAGTCTTCAGTGCGCAGAAGTAGTCGAGACACAAGCCTTGCGGCACCTCTGCGAGGTGGAACTGCTCTCTGCTCGACACTTTCGCCTGCGTGCCGTCCAGCTCGCCGTCCGCGCTGGTGCTGAGGATCGTCTTCTGGATAAGAGTCAGCCACTCGTCCCGTACTCGCGTGGACGGAGCCTTCAGCATGAACGACGCAGATGAACCAGACGCAGGCGTCGCCGGTCGAGCCGGAGAGAACGGACCCATGTTCGTCGGGACCGACGGCTCGCTCGACGAAATCTTGAGCATGAACGAGTCGTCTCCGTACGTCGCCTTCGTCAGCGGGTTGAGCTTCACACGCCACTTTCGTCGGCAGGCGACCTCGTGCACTCGCGGCAGAATGAACAAGCGATCCTTCTCCATCATCACAACTCGGTCGTGCGTGAACCCTGTGCACCGATCCCGAATCGATGCGTTCGCCGACATTCGCACTTGCGTGTGCGGCGTCAGCTCAACAATGTTGCGCATCAGCTTGGGCAGCGGCTGGCGAGCACTCTGGTACCGCTGCAGTTTCTCCGCGATCGGCTTGCAGATCTGCATGATCGTGAACAGCACGACGTCCTCGCTCATCCAGTACGACGAGTGCGATGCCGACGCGAATGCGATCTCCATCATCCCCTGCTCGCGTTTCCGGCGCTTCATGACGTAGTCGAGGCGGTGCGGGAAGCCGTGCACCGGAGCCGTCAGGCTCTCCCAAATCTCCTGGATCTTGCCAAACGTGAAGCCTCGCACAGCATGTGCCTGCGATGGATCAGTGAGCGATCACTACCACCCTCACAAAGAAGAGCTCCGCGCACCTGTATCAGCTGAACTGGAGCCTTGTCGTGCATCTCTTGCTTGATGAGCGGCTCGACACGGTACGCGATCGGGTCGATCGGGTGGAAGATGTTGAAGTAGCGCTTGCACTTGGGCATCTTGATCCCTGGTGTGAACTGCCCTTCGCTGATGTTGAGGTCGCCTCTTGATAGGATGAACACTGGCACAGGTGATCTGCGCAGACGAGAACGTATACACTCGCATCAGCTAGGCGCTCTACGCTGACGCGGCCTCAAGCGCAATCCAAGCGCCTCGTACCCAGCGCCGAAGAAGTTCTCGACTTCGAACTCCAGACCGGGAAAGTACACCCCGCTCTTGGATCGCTCGCCAGCTTCGTGTGTCAGCAGATCGTACGTGATCACCGACCCGAGCGAGTGCGCGAAGATCGAGATCTTGCCGTCCCAGCCTGGGTGTTCCTCCATAAAGACGCGGTGCTTCTGGTTGAGCTGTTGCGTCACCGAGTCTACGATGAGCTGGCCGTATCGAGGAGAGAGGTAGTACAGGACGTCCATCAGCGTCTCCTTGCTGAACTCGCGGATGCTGCAGCAAAACACACAGATCATCGCATCAGCCCCACGAACGCATCTACAGAGAGGCGCGACGCACGAAAATTCTGTACGAGACGCACCCAGTTGAGCCCTCTGGACAAATGAGGTCGAAGACATTGTCCAGACCCGTCGGCTCGTGCAGGTCTTCGTGCCACTCGATCGACTGCATCTCGAGCGCCACTGGGATGTCGCGGAACTGTGTCTCCAGCATCACGCGGTACAGATCTCGGAACGCGTGGTTGCCGCCGTCGAGCCCTGCCTGACCGTTCCATGACTTCAACTCCCCCTCCTTGAAGTCGATGTGCTGGCCGATTCCGTGGATCACGAACACCAAGTGGTTCAGTGGGCTCAGACGGAGCTGCAAGGCAGAACAGGAGCGAGAGTGAGATCGGCTGCGTCCACACGAACAGAAGGGTGCGAGTAGTCGGCCACAACACCAGCGCACCGTCATCGGCAGCTCCTCCACGTGGTCGTCGTCGCTGTCATAGTCGTCCACTGTCGAAGCCCCGAGCATCAGTCCATCGATCAAGCGAACGTCGGCATACAAGCGAGTACGCACCCGCCGACGGCTCCCGAGCGCGCGAGATGTTGCTGTAACTCTTGCCGCGCTCCTCGCTCTGGTTCGCGAGCTGCTGGCTGTGCTTCTCCATGAACATGTAGTGCACTTTCAGCAGCGGGAGTCGCAGCGCCGCCTGCGGGAGCAGCCGCGCGAAGTCCAGCACGATCGGACCGAGCGCATCGTGCGCGATGTGCTGCTGCAGGTACTGGTAGAAGTCCTCCGCCGTCTCCTTCCCCGTCCCGAACTCGAACGCGCGCGCTTTGAAGCGCTCGAACTCGGCGTCGTCCGCGCCGAACGATCTCTGCCGCCGTGCGAGCCTTGAGTGAGTAGGAAGCAGCGGACGAACAGCAGCAGCAGGCGGCCAACGGAGAATGTGACGGTTGCGTACCTTCACGCGGGCGGTGACGGCATCGTTGAGGGCGAGCGCCTCCTTCTTCTTCGTCACGGGCACGACGTCCCGGAAGGTCTCGGGCACCTCGTCCTCGTCGGTCTCGTCGCGACTGTCGGAGCTGTACTCGGAGTTGGTGCTCTGGCGCAGCGACGACTCAGACTGCGTGCGCTCGAGGCTGAACTGCTCTGGGTTGGACGCGGCGAGGTCGACACTCTCCTGCGCGCGCCGGCGCGTCAGCCGACCGTCACTCATTGCCACACACACACGCACATGTGCACGCACCCGGATCTTTTGCTGAAAGAGCGCGATGGTGTCGGCGAGCACGAGCTCGCAGTCCTGCAGCGCGCAGACGTTGCGCCAGACGGTGTCGCGCGTGAGCGATGCGAGCTGCTTGGCGTCGACGCCGTCGAGCACGGCGGCCGCGCTCTCGCTCTCCGTCTCGAGGTTCTCGGCCTCCTCCACGAGGTGCTCGACGCGGCGCACGAGCTCCGCCACGCGCTTCTTGTGCTGCGCCACGTACTCGCGCGCGAAGAAGGCGCGCTCCGGGAGCTGCTCGGCGTGCGCGGCGACGGCGGTCGACGTCATCGAGAGACGAGAGAGAGTGTTTGTGTGCGCGGGCGGGCGGGTGCGCGGAGAAGAAGATCTCGCGGAAGAGCGAAGCGCGCGAGGCGGCGCTTGCTCCCTTGAGCGCTTCGAAGGAGCTCTTCGATAGTGAGCGATCGAACGACATTCCAGCGTTCATCTGACGACAGATGTAGCGCGAAGGTAACGCATCAGGATTCGCCATTGCGAAAGGCGTCATTCACCTGGCCGAGCCGCCCGCCTCTCAACCGCGTCAGCATCAAGAGACGATTCGAGCACACAGTCTGCAACGCGGGGATCTGCGTCTGCGTCGACGCGCCGCTCGAGAGCTTCGCGAGGGGCTCGTCCAGCAGCAGCAGCAGCAGCAGCGCAGTGTATTGTCCGCATTCCCTCCTCCTTCCTCCTGCCGCGTTCTAGCCCCTCTTCACCACTCGCTTGTCGCCGTCATCGCCGTCATCACCAGCAGCAAGCTACAACTTCTGCGTCTCTATCCACGACATGTAGTCGTCGATGAGCACGGGCCACGCCTCGTTCTCGTCGTAGTTGGCGTATGACTCGCGCACACGCTCGAAGAAGTCGAGCAACAGATCCCACGTGTCGCGCGTCACGCCCCGGCACGGGTTCTTCTCCTTCAGGAACAGCAGCCACTGCGCCGTGAGCTTCTCGAAGCGCGGCGCCAGCAGCAGCTCCCACATCGGCACCGCGATGTCGATGCTCAGACTCTTCTGCCCTGGCTCCTTCGAGAACCCGAAGCAGAACGAGTAGAACGACCGGAACGCCCGCTCGCTGCTGATCTCTTCGCGCAGCGCCGGCAGCGCCTCCTTCAGCTTCGCCGCCGAGTCCGCGCCGATCGCCGCCATGCCCTGCTTCCACTCTTTCCGCGTGAACGCGCACATGTACGCCGCCTTCATCTTCCAGGCGATGATCAGCACCACGATGTCTTGCGCATCCACGCCGATGTCCTGGCAGAACTTGAGGATCCCGTCTTCACCGATCGTGTCTTCTTCGTCCTCCTCTTCGTCTGGGCGAGAACGTGTTAGCGCGGGCAGAGCAGAGTGCGTGCTGGAGGCCACAGCGCCTCCCTCTCTCCCTCCCGCATGCAGAAGACGTACCCACGTAAGAGTCGAACCACTCGTTCACAACCTCCTCCGAGATCTCCGGTGTGTTCCTGCTCCACGCGGTCGTTATCGGCGGCAGCAAGGAGAGTTAGTCGTTGCACAGCTTACGTAGTGCCGCAGCAGCACATCAGGAGACAAGAGGACGCACGAGCTATCGCCGCCGTTCGCGTAGAAGTCGTCGACGGCTCGCATAAGGTCCCAGCTGAAGCGCTCCAGGAACGACTTGGCAGTCGTCTCGCTGCAAGGTGGTGTGGCGCGTCCGTGAGCCCCAGCTACAAAGCATACACGCTCGCAGTCATCATCCGCAGCGGAGAGCGAATGGCGTACCCAGCGTTCGTGGTGCTGCGGAACGCCTCCACCTTCTTGACTTTGTCCCCCGAGAGCTTGGCCGGCTGGCGCGCAGAGAACCAATAACAGCAGTAGTTCGTGAGCACTGGCGGGCAGTTGGCGCCCGGCTGCAAGCGCGCAGTTGGGGACGCGCACCATCGTCGTCGTCGTCGCCGTCGTCGTCGCCGAGTAGCTCCTGGACTAGGGTCCTTTGTGTGTGAGATGAATTCTAGGCGGCAAGGCAGCCCTAAGTGGACTAGTGTTGCACAGTGTATGTTGAAAACAGTATACTTCCAAGCGCAAATGCGAGTGATACGCAAAGTGGTCCTCCACGTTATTTCGGAAGTTGAGACTCTATCCCGGGACAAAACAGGACAAGACTAGCTTAGTGTGATTCACGACGCTTGAATAGTGCTCGTTACGCCAACACAGATCATACTTTAATCAAGTCGATTCGTTCCCACAGCACACAACGCCAGCCATCGAGCAGTGAGCTCTCGCGTTCATGCAGATCTCCGTCTCACTGCACGCTACGAGCTCTTCTTCTAGCTGCTCTCCAGCTCTCCTTCGCTGCTGACAACTGTGCGAAGCTTGCTAACATAAGCAACATGTTGGAGCCCGCCTCAAGAACTCGAGCTGCAGTGACGAACGTGCACACTGCGGCGACGAACGCATCGTCAGTCGTCAACACTTCACGCACAAAATCAACCGCAACAAGCGGCGAAGAAGCACACAAGCGTTCGGGGAATACGTTGCATTCATTGCGTCGAAGGTATAGAGAATGGCTCAGTCGAAAGAGAAACATGCAAGGCCAGAGTAACCGCACGGCTGCTCGAGCAAGCGGGCAAACAAACTGCGAGAATCAAAAAGCGGCAGAAAGAGAAGTCGTCGTCGTCGGAAGACCGTCGAAGTGGTTGGTGTCGGTGGTTGGTGTTTGTGTCGGGGGTTGGTGTCGGGTGTCGGGTGTCGGGCTCAGATCCACTGCGTCGTGCAGATGAAGCGACCACCGTTGCGCACGCGGGATGCCGCCACGTTGCTGCGGCCGCTGTAGCGAGGGCCCTTCTTCCAGTTGCGGCGGCTGCGCTTCTCCAGAAACCGGTGCAGCGCGCGCTTCCGCTCGGGCGTCTTCGAGCTCTTGCAGATCCAGCACGTCGCCGGGTCGTGGCGGTACTCCGGCACAGCAGCAGCAGCCTTCGCCTCTTTGCGCACCGGCGAGAGGCAGGCGACGTTCGGACCGACCGGGCGGAACACCGCCGCGACCGGGGGCTTCGCGTCGTCCGACTTCGCGTCACTCAGCGCGAGGTCCATGCGCGGCATGCTGATGCGCGGGATGCGAGAGTCGATGTTCTTGAACACCGGCGTCGTGATGCAGCTGCGCGGGTCCAGCGGCGCCATCGTCGCCCAGACAGGCGGAGCAGGGACGATCTGGACCGACACCGAAGCGTCCTCCTCGTCCTCGTCCTCGTCCATGTCCTCGTCCGAGTCGTACTCCGACGCGCTATAGCTCACTGCAGCCACCGCCTCGCTGTCCATCTGCTGTAGCAGCGCGTCCGCCGCGCTCATCGCATCCTCCTGCTCCGCGACGAGCGCGTCGAACGCCTCCGAGATCTCGTCCACGTTCAGCGCGTCCTCGCTGTCCAGACCGTCGATCCACTCGCCGACGCCGTCCGTGCTCACCGCCGCCGCCGCCTCCGCGAGGTCGTCCTCCTCCTCCTCGTCGCACGGCAGCGGGAAGTCGATGACGCCGTCCACAAGCTCCTCGAAGATGGCCGAGAGGTCGTCGACGTCGCGCGCCAGCTTGTCCTCGTTCACCTTCTCGAGCAGCCCGCCGGTGTCCACGGCGCTCACCTTGTCCTGCACTGCCGCCGCGTCCACCGACGCCGCCGCAGAGCCCACCACGGGCCACTCGCGCCAGTTCTTCACCGGTTCATGCAGCCAGAGGCTCGTCGTGTCGTCGAGCTCGTGCAGCATCCTGTTCTTCTTCTTCGTCTTCACTGTTGTTGTCGTTGTCGTTCCTGTCGTTCTTGTGCTCGGGTTGTTGTCGCTCGCCAACTCGCGCTGATCGGGGTTGTGTCTTGTGTCTTCAGTTCCTCATGCAAGAAAACCATTCTTCACTATCGCCGACGTGTCTTCATGTCCATCGTTTTCCGGGTCGGGTGTTCTTCACGCACGCGCGGACGCCTCGGTTAACTGCTCTGCGGCTCCATATCCATGTGGGGATGAATACGAAGGAGAGAGTGCTAACAAAGCTCAAGAGTCATCTTGATCATCGCGGAGAGAGAAGCGCAGCACAACTTAGAAAGACATCGTCTCTCGGGTTGAATGCTCTTCTTCAGCAGCTTTCCTTGATCGGGAGGGGGGGGAGGGGGCCTCTTGCGGCGGCGGGTTGATGAATGAGCTTGACGGGCGACCAAGTCGGCGATCGGGGCCTTCTTGAGAGCGATGTCCCTCTGTTCAAGGACTCTTCGGTCGCTATGCTCGAGTTTGTAGAGCTTAGTGAAACCCAGCTTAAATTGTTGAAGGCTCATATAAACTCAATATCGGCGTTTCGTTCGAAGATCGGCAAAATAATTAGGCTTGCTTCCACTAAGGGCAGTATTACCACCAATCACAGCTTGATAAAACCCATCCCCTTTTTCAAAGCCAGTGCGACCAAGAGAAAGTGCGCGCGACCTCTCGCTTCTTCTTGTGGAGCTGTCGCGAATCGCCACAAGAACCGGCGGTATGTGCGGGGAGCGTCTTTACTCTCAGAGTTGCTATACTTACGCTATGGACGTGCATATAACGAACACGCACAACGTGAGCTCCCTCTCGTAGCCGATCGCGTTCCGCCGTTGACCCATCAACCTGGATAAACTATTGCCACCTGGTGTGCTTTTCCGCACACTCGCAGAGAGTATGTCGCGAGAGCGGTTCGCACGTCTGTTGTTCGCAGCGGACATCACTGGCCATTTATCGCTCTCTTTGTCGATTGACTGGATTGGATGAGCGCACTTAAGCGGACGCTCGTTCGTTCGCTATCTGCACGCTTTTCTGCAAACTGGCATCGCACTTACTGCGGCTACTACAGTAGACCGTTTTGCCGCCAAAAACATGGCGCGTTCCCCTCGCTTTCTTCACCAACTCCATCTCCTCTCCGCGCTCTGATCCAAATCGCAGTTCAAACGAAGACATCCTCTCGCGGACAAGGCTCTCGCGAACCTTGGCGCTCTCTCTCTCTCTCTCTCTCTCTCTCTCACTGCCCCCACACACAGCCACACGCGCTTCACGACTGCCATGGAGCGCTACCAGCGCATCGAGAAGGGCGGCTCCATCGGCGAGGGCACCTACGGCGTCGTCTACAAGTCGCTCGACCAAGTGACGCAGCAGGTCGTCGCGCTCAAGCGCATCCGCCTCGAGACCGAGGACGACGGCATCCCGAGCACCGCGCTGCGCGAGATCTCCGTGCTGCGCGAGCTCGAGCACCCGAACATCGTCAGGTGCGCCAACCTCAATACCTCCGCTCTGCCGCGGCTCGTCGCGCTCACCCACTCACTCGCTGTGGCGGCGGCGCAGCCTGCTTGACTGCCTGCTGGAGGACGGCAAGCTCTTCCTCGTCTTCGAGTTCGTCGACAAGGACCTCAAGCGCTTCATGGAGCACAAGCTCGGCACGCTCGACCTTCCGCTCGTCAAGGTGCGTTCGCGCGCTGCTCGCGCTGCAGAGCTGGCAGTGGCACTGACGCATGACACGTGGGGGGATGTGATGCGCATCAGAGCCTGCTATATCAGTTGCTGAAGGGACTCGCGTTCTCGCACTCGCGAGGCATCATGCACCGGTACGCAAGCACGCCGCCGGCGGAGTTCCCATCTGCAGTAGCCGCGGCGTCTCACACGCCCGCCGTGCTCGCAGGGACCTCAAGCCGCAGAACCTGCTCGTGAGCGCGAAAGGCGCGCTCAAGATCGCCGACTTCGGCCTCGCACGCGCGTTCAGCCTCCCGATGAAGAAGTACACACACGAGGTCGTGACGCTGTGGTATCGCGCCCCGGAGATCCTCCTCGGGCAGGAGATCTACTCGCCGCCGGTCGACATCTGGTCCGTGGGCGTGATCTTCGCCGAGATGCTCGCGAAGAAGCCGCTCTTCCCGGGCGACTCGGAGATCGACCAGCTCTACCGCATCTTCAGGTAAGCTTCATGCGAGCGAGACTCTCGCGTCGTGGAGGTGCTGATCGCTGATATGCCCCGTAGAACGCTCGGCACGCCGGACGAGTCGGTCTGGCCGGGAGTGACGAAGCTGCGCGACTACGCCTCAACGTTCCCCAAGTGGAGAAAGAAGGAGCTCAAGGCTGCATTCCCGCAGCTCAGCAGCGACGGACTGGAACTGCTGGAGGTGCGTGCGACTTGCGGCGCCGCGCGCCTGTCTGGTTCTGTCGAGCTCTGCTCACGCTGCTCGGTGCTTCTCTCTCTCACACACAGTCGATGCTACGCTACAACCCGGCGGCTCGAATCAGTGCGAAGGAGGCACTTCGCCACCCCTTCTTCGACGACGTCGACTCCGAGTTCATGTAGAGCATCACGCGCTTGCTGCGTCCGACGCCTCGCACGAGCGGACGGCAGACCCGTGACGCGGAGCCGGAGAGGCAGGCAGCGCTTCCTTTCTTCTGTTAGCTGCAATGCACGCGAGTATCATACTTCATCAGCGCGGAGGTGGTCGGCGGCGTGGCTGCGGTGGATCCAGTCCGTCAGCGCGTCCAGAGCCGTGTCCTGGTGCAGCGACTCACGTCAGCAGAGCTCGGGTCGCGCCTCCGCGACATCACAAGTCCAGGACACGTACGTTCACAGGAGTGATCTGGTTGAGCGATGCCGGAGTCACCGCATACACCCCGAGCTCGACGATGTCCTCGAGCGTCGGATGAGCCATCCAGCCTTCGGCGATCAGCAGTTCGGATAGGTTAGTTCGCTTCGTCGTGGTCAAGGGCACCGGCTCCGAACGCACCTGGTGCGTCTGTGAAGCGCTCGATGTGTGTGAGTTCGTTCAGCACCGGATCGTTCACATGGACATCCTCAACTGGCTCAGCGAGCCGCGCGTCACCCTCGCCGCGATGCGTTCCGTGATCCATGCACATGAGGCTGTTGCCAGATGCAAACAGCGACCGCATGACGCTCGCTGGCAGATCCTCGTCGCCCTCGAGCTCGAAATCGTCTGAGTACTCGTCCACCGATCTGGCGTTCTCTTGCGAGACACCGGCGCGCAGAACGTGAGTGTCAGGCGTCGAGCTACCACCGAGATGCACAGGTGCTGCGCGCTGTGTTCGCATACCTTGGTGCGCAAGATGCTGAAGCTGCAGGTTTGACTGGTGAAGCAGCAGCTCGACATCGCCGATGCTGTTCAGGATCTCTCGAACGAACGAGTCGCCGTCGCGCGGTTCGCCAACGCGGTACTCTGCACTTGAGACTGTCGAGTGCTCTCGTGAAGGTGTGTCAGCAAAGACACCCTCCAGGAGCTCGTCGATAGGTTGGATCTCGTGTTCTGGTGAATGCTGCGCCGCGATTCCGTGGCGTCCGACTGCCGTCAGTGTCGGACCGCTCGCTTCATCACTTACTGGCAATGGAACACAACTCTCGACAGCAACCGAACCCACTGGACTCGGCATCGCACACTCCTGCTGTCTTGGTGTTCGCGCCGCTGAACCGGGACTCGAATCCGCTGCCACTGAGAGTGGAGGATGCTGGTAGCGATTGGTCGGAGAGTCCACTGGCGACGCAAGCTCGAACGAGCTGTCCAGCACAACTCCGCTTGGCTCGCTCGAGTTGGCACCATCGACGGGTCTCATACCAAGCAGTTCCGCTCTACCACCGCACGTGAGGCTGCTCGTGGCATCCCTTGGGCCACTGAAGAAGAAGAGATCGGGTTCCTCTTTACGTTCGGAGAGTACCCGCTTGTTCCATGGCGGAGTGAGCTCACTGCTTCGACGTGAACTTGATCGATTCGTTTTGTGGGACTGGTGACGCCGCGCGATCGGAGCGCCACAGTCGTCATGCTTTTGTGTTGCGAGCAAGCTCCGGAACCGATGCATCTTCGCAGCTTTGGTCTCCGCTTGTTGCTGTTCGAGAAACCCAACGACCACCTGCAGATCTTCGCTGCGCTTCTGCAGAACGGTCCCTCTGCCTTCCATCGCGAAGAGCAGCATCAGGAACCGCACTACCACCCCGGTCGCGTTCGCGTTCGTATCCTTCGCGCCATTGTCGCCCCACTGCAGACAGGAGGAGCAGCGAATGAGCGCCTCGACGAACTCTGGGAAGTTGATATCTTTCTGGTCCGGATGTCTGCAGCACGCAGCTTCGAATGCGCTCTCGAGCTCGCGGCGAGTGAGCAACTGCGGGAACACGTGGACACGCTTGAGTAGGTGTGCGAACGTAGACTTGGATAGTGGTGGACAGTCGTTGGTGCGCTGCTGAGGTCTCGATTCTCCAACTCGCGTGGAGTAGAGCTGTAGGAGCACCTTGAGGTACTTACTAACGCACAAGATCAGCTTCTCCAGTGCCGCCTCGATCTCGCTTGGCAGCGAAGCGTTGAACCAGAACGGCTTCTCGCCGCGTAGCTTGAAGTCTCTTGCCTCGACCCACGGTCGCAGATGTACTGTCGTGAGCCACTGCAGTGTCAGTCCATCCGCTGCAGACGCGGACGAGGTGCTGTCGAGGCGGTCACACACTTGTTCGTTCAAAGCAGCGGGGTCGAACAGCGGGTGTCTCGCGATCGCGTTGTCCAGGAATTGCTTCAGAAAGTCCACTTCAAGCTGCTGGAGGTACGCTCGCTCGTCATTGGTGTCTGACGCACGCAAGCGCTCGTGAGCGAACAAGATCCGGTCGAGGTCAAGGGTGTCCATGGCGCGCTGCATCTGCAGCAGGTAGAACTGGTTGTGGAACAGTCCTAAGTCGCGCAGCACCTGGAAGCAAACTCGCTTGTGTCTCGCGCTGATGTCTCCAGTTGTCGAGTCGGCGATCTCGTGTCGGACTGCTCCTTCGACTAGCTGCTTGGCGTAGTGAGTTAGCACCATCCGCGCGACGTCGCCCGCGCTGAGCGTCTCTGGTTCGGCAGTGCGACGTAACCTTGTCTTCTTGGCGATGTCGATTACCCCAGTGTCGTTGGGCTTCGAGTGTGCCTTGGGCACCTCCGGTGTCGCGAGAATCGCAGACAAACTAAGCGAGGAAGACGAACCGGAGGTTGGGAGCTGTTGCGAGGTCGTCTTGCTGCTCTTCCGATGCGCGCGAGATGACACCGGAGCTCTCGCCACACCCGCTTTCAAGCGTTGCTCCTGAAGATCGAAACGCACCATTCGAACCTCTGAAGTCTCGTGAGTCTTGGCATGGACAGGTGGCGTGTCAAGTGGGGAGTGCGGCGGGGTGAATAGCTCCATCGACGCGAGCTGCGATAGCGACAGATCCTTGAGAACCGAGTTCTCGTCTTCGTCAGTTTGCAGCGGATCCTGCTTGCCAACTATTCTGGATGGAGTTGCACACGGCAGATCGCGGACAAGTCCTGTGTCATCACCGTCGGTCAAAGGAAGCTCGGTGCTGGTAGCAGCCGAAGACTTGTTCCCTTCAACTGAATGCAGTTCCTGACGCGGGCGACGAACGGCCGCATCGCGCGTCGATCTTGATGCAGCGACACTCGTTTCTCGAGGCAGTTCCGTAGTAGGCGTTGGCGAGTCGAACAGCGGCAGTTCAGGATCGAGCGCTTGTCGACAACTTCCGTGTTCCCTTGCGACTGTATGCAAGATGGGGCGAGACAGGTCCCCGAAGTTGTGCGCGCCGTCGGCGCTCAGACTGATAGATCGCGTCTGCAGCGCACGTGGGTTCGGAACTACTCCCGTTCGTGGTTTGCTCACGCTTGAATTACCGCCGCGTGCTTCACGACATGCGGCGAGGTTTCTCGAGGCGTTCTCATTCTGCTCGTTTGCCTTCATGTGGGGGGCGTGTCGGTGCCTCTGGCGCAGGCGTCCGGAGTCAGCTGTCGAAGATCCCTCTCTCCTCAGCCTGCTGTCATGGTCTGCGAGAGCAGGACTCAAGTAGGTACGCGCTGCTTCAGGGTCCAGCATGCGCCGCATACTCTTTGTCTTCGCTTCGGATCGGTCGGCCTTCGCTGTCGCTCTCAGTGACCGCGCTTTCTCCTTCACGATCTGTGTGTAGAGCTGCTGGTGCGGGTGGTAGAAAGAGAGACCTCCGAGCACTTGCTTCGCCTCCGAGAGAACCAACTCCTGCTTCGCGTTTACCATGAAGCGCCACCACACCACGAGGCACTTGCGCGTCAGCTTGGCTTCGTAGTAGCGCGAGGCAGCCAACGCGCGAGCGTTCACTCCTCGATGCCAGCGCGAGAGCCACTTGTGTGCATACATCGCTTTCGACAGCGAGAGCTGGGCGTGTCGCGTCACGACGGCTTGCAACGCGCGCTGCTTTGCACGCAGCAAGGCTTCTCGCTCCATCCTCTGACACGCACACACCGCTCTCCACCGCTTCATTGTCCGTGCTTTCATGCGATCCTTGCATGACGCGAGGAACAAGCGCAGCCTCTTGCCAAAGTGGCCAGTTGCTGCTGCGGTGTGCTCGACAACTCGGCGCCACTCGCGGAACAGGAGGTAGTGCAAGTGGAAGCAAGCCCACTGAAGCCACCTCGCTCGCAGATTGTTCAGCCGTCGGCGCATCTCAAGAGATCGAACGCCTCGACTCACTCGGGTGTACTGCCGCCACTGACGCCAACGTCCACGCACGAACGAAGTTGCTGGATACCGCCCGAAGACTTGTCGGAAGTAAACGAGCTTGCGCCTCAACCTCACGCGTCGGGCTGTGTACTCGTGCCATCCGCGAAGACTCACCACCTTCCGGTGTGTGTCTCGATCAGCTCCGATACGTCTGACTCGGGAGTGCTGCCGCAAGCGAACTCTCCAGCTGTGAAACGAGGTGATCAGGAGTCCGAGACTTGTGGTGCGCTCCAGACGATGAACCCTCAACTTCATCGCGGAAGACTCTCGCGTCCATCGCATCCACGTATGAAACACTCGCCTGCTCATCCTCCGGCGATACACTGCTTGTGCCAGTGCGGACATCTCGCGCATACCCTGCCAGTGACTCGTGCGAGATCGCCACCTCGAGAACGCGATCTCCACCATCACCACGGACTGCTCTTGTTGAAACTTGAACACAGCTTTGTGAAGTCGCGCTCGCTGGTGCCACTGATGCAACGCCCGCTGTTTCAGGTTCCGACGACTCACCGCTATCACTTGCTTCAGCTGAGCATTCGCGGTCGCGAACGCCCGCCACGCATCCCACCCGCGACGGCACGGGTTGAACCAAGAGTGTTGGAACGCTCTCCGCCCTCGAAAGCTGGTGACTGCGAGCGTATGCGACCGTCTCTCGAGTGTCCACCGCCTCCACAGAACAAAGTATCTCGTCCTCACCGAGGCTCGCGCTTGTCTCCGGATGTGGTGACTTCGCTCTGAGAGCTCGCTCCGTTGGGTTACGAGGTGGGCGAGTTCGTCTACACCGCGTTGCAACAAGTGGTTGCGGTAGTGAACGTCGCCACGAGCTCGCTGCTGCTTGCTGAGCGCCTTTACTCGCTGATACGCTCTTAAGCGAGAGAGGCAGCGCCTCAGTATTCTTCGGTGCGCGAACCCGCTCGCGTTGTGCATCGCGGCTCGATACTCGGCTTTGGTGCTCCGAAGTAGCATCCACCTGGCGATGACTGTGCGCTGAAGCTCGAGTTCGATGCGCTTCACCTCGGCCTTGACGTCTTGCTGGGCTCGATGGAACACGATCAGTCTGCATCGCCAAACTCTCGACAGCACACGCAGGCGCCACGTGTCCAGCTTCTGGCGATGAACTCGCCGCTCTGTGGCCCAAGACTGCAGCATTCGAAGCGCGCGTGTCTGCCTCAACTGGTCGATCGCTCGGGCAGTTCGGTCGCAGCGACGGATGGTCTCGATCTCCCGTCTCCATGCTCGGAAGCAGCGCTCTCGTGTTGTTCTCTGCGCTCCAACGGACGTCGTTCGCGCCATGGCAAGTGCCTTGCTCGTAGCCAGCCACACGCGGATGTGATCGTGCAGCAGCCTCGCCCTCCGCCCTGCTCGGTACTCGGCGATGCGGCGGTTGTCGCGCAGACAATGTCTCCATATGCGGAGGTACCGCTTGCGGCTGATCTCGAGCGCGACACGGCGCTTGATCCTGCGCGTCGCCGCCATGAGTCGCGCAACCTGTCGCCATGCTCGCAGCGCTCGTCGCGCGATGTTCTTGTTCATAGAAGCTCGAGTCTGGCGCAGCCATTCTCGCTTCGCTTCAGCGAGCTCAACACTCACTCTGAGTGCGAGCAAGAACTTGCGGAGATCACGCCGTCGTTGCTTGCTCCTGCACGCAAACGCCTTCAGTTCGTTCCACGTCACCCAAAGAATGCGTGCGCTGCGCACTTGCTGCTGCGCCACGAGCACCACTCGCCACCGCGAGCTTCGAGCTACGAAGTGCCGCCACCTGAGCCACACGCGCTGCCGTCGAAGCCGACTCATCATCGAGAAGCGGGCGTTCTCCTGCAGGAATCGAAGCTGCGCTGTCTTGCACGTCCACAGATGCCATCTGCGAGTCGCGCGTCGAACTTTCCACTGCTCCTGTAGCACATGTGCGCGCAACTTTGAGCGCTGCTGCCGATCGTGCCAGTTCATCAACGCCGACCATGCTCGCTTCTTGGCGCGGAAGCTCCAGATCGCGCTCACGCTCCTCTGCTCATGCACCGCGCGCACGAAGAGCTTCCACTGGAGAAACCACGTGCGCGATCGCTCTCGGCGACTCGGCTTTAGCGCAGAGGATGAGAGGAGCTGGACAGCCGCACTGCTGCTAGAGAACCGCGCGCGGTACGCCCTTCGATTCAGTGGTGTGTCGTCGAGATTCTGTTCAAACGGATGCACTGCCGCCGCCTTCGCCGTGTCGAGTCGGGAGTCAGCGTTCGGATCATCCTTCGTGGAACTCGACTTGCGCCACTTGCTGGTGTCGATGACAGTGTCGAAAAGTGTCGAGTACAGGGGATGAGAGTCTAGTGGTGCCGGTGCATCTCTCTTCAGCACACCGAGGCTATAGAGCAGCTCGAGTTGCGCCGCCGCGAGCGTCTCGGTCGACATAAGAGGAAGAGTCGTTGATGTCAAGAATATATGTCAAAAATGTGATGCGTCAGTAATGTGGTGCACACGGAAATGTACAGAGCTCACACGTGCTCAGAACAAAGCCATTCGCGACGCATGGGTCTGGCGAAGCTCTGCAAGTACATGCACATCTTGCCACCATGGAGCACACTCCGCTTCGCGGTCTACGAGCTCACAGAAGTTATGGTACGCGCGGTACGGCAGTACTAGCGCGATTCTCTCTCTGTGAGTGCTTACTGTATGTCTGGGCTTCGTTCGTGACTATATCCGCAGGTTCCTCAACTGGATGGTGGAGCGTGGACAAGTCGGCGGCGCGTAAGCAAGATAGTCAAGTTCGGTATCTCGATCCGAGGATCAAGCTCTATACGGTCAAGAACAAGCTGCACGGCAAGGGTCACTTGTGCTATGCTGTCAACTCTGTGCGTGCTGATAGGTGTGTGTGTGTGTGTGTGTGTGTGTGCATCCAGATGATTCTGCTTGGCGACAGCGGCACGACAGAGGGCTATGCGCTCGCGGGGTCAAGCAACGTGTTCCACAACTCGCTGGCGCTTGGCGCGAATGTGGAGGAGTGTCCTGTCCTCCAGAACCACAAGGGAAGGTCCGGGGGTCTGGGAAGCCGTATCGGTATGTGGTGGAGACATATGACCTCCTCGAGAAGATCCCGCTAGACCGCTCGATCGTATCTCTGCAGCTGTTGCCTCGAGATCCGCGGTGGGCTGTTTGTGCCAATTCTTGTTTGAAACCCTCGATCGCGAGCTAGTCGGCGGGAGCTGGAGCGGAAGCATCTCGTGCAGTAACTGTCGTAGCCAGAGCACTCCCAGTACACACAGCGCCAGCGCCATGTACTCCGCTTCAGCAGAAGACAGCGCCACTGTTGCTTGGCGCTTGGACTTGAAGATCACAGATCCACTGCTGGCAAAAACGAGCAGACATAAGTCGAGCGGCGGGTCGCGAGATCTCCTCCCCAGTTCGCGTCGATGTTAGCGACTGGAAACCACGATTCCTTGTTCTCCCTCGTGTAGTTGACTTCGGTCGCCGAAGTTCCTTTCAAGTAGCGCACGACCCTCATTGCTGCGCTCCAGTGTGCGCGGAGCGGCGCTTCGAGGCACTGAGAATGCACCGACAGCCGCGCAGATGTCAGGCCTCGTCGCACTCGCTACGGAGAGCAGTGAGCCCACGACTTCACTGTGGCACTTCCTATCCACCATTGAGCTTCCAGGGGGCTGGCGCGATCGCCGGTGCTGCTGCAGGATATGCCGCGCTTTGCCCAAACTTCTTCGCTAAGCGCTCAATGAAGTGCTGCTGACCGAGGTGCAGCTCCCCGCGATCGCGATTGTAGACAACTTGGATACCGAGAACGAACCTCATCACCAAGCTCCTTCAGAGTGAAGTGTGGTGAGCGTGATCTTCACCTCTTCAGCTTCTTGCTCGGTTTTCCATTGATGAGAAGATCGTCAACGCACAGCGCAACGTACATCGCTGTTTCCCCGCTGTACTTGACGAACAGTCACGGGTCCGACGAACACGCTGTGGATCCGTACGTTGCGAGCACTTTCGCGATCGTCTTGTGTCACACAGCTGCTGACTGCTTGAGTCCGTAGATCCTGCGTCGTACATGATAGCCGACATCGCTTTCTGTCGCGATTCCTTCCGGCGGTTCCATCTGCATGTACTCCTCCAGGTCACCCTTCAAATACGCCGCACAGTTCTCTTTCCAGTAGCGCACACAAAGCAAATCAACGCAGTTGCAAACGTGAGACGTTCGAGCATGAGGTGTTCGGAAGCACGACGAGGAATGCGTGCATCCGAGCATACCTTTCTTCACCGGAACTGTCTGCCAT
>JAASFS010000108.1:0-35872 GCA_023333865.1 Globisporangium perplexum | reverse complement strand
CTCGCTCTCGTGCGCGGCGGGCGGCGGCGCCTCCGCAGCCGGCACAGCGCTGTCTGAGAGGTAGCGCGGCGCGGGTCTGGGGCGTCGCCGCCTCTTGCCGCTCTTCGTCAGCGGCGCTAGGCGGCGGCGTGGAAGGTGGTGGTCATCGTTGGCGTTGAGTTGCATTTTCGATTGTGAGCTCTTCATGTGGACTCAGACTGAATCTGAGTGCGCAGGCAAAAGCGCATGAGTCAGATCTGAGGCGCGAGTATCTTTGCACTCAAACACGCGGCAAGAGCTCACAGCTCGCAAAAGAGCAAGAAGAGCAAGCACCTGCCGCTGCTGCTGCTGCCCACCGCCCCAACTTCCCAACGATGAGCTTCCCGCGCAGCGCTGCCGCTCTGCTTACTGCGCTGCTGGGGCTCATGTTCGCGCTCGCTGCCGCGACGGACGTCGGGCAGACGGGAGGCGGCGCCGTGGTGCTCACCGAGGCGAACTTCGAGCACCTGACGCAGGTTTCGAGCGGCGCCACGACCGGCGACTGGTTCGTCAAGTTCTACGCGCCGTGGTGCGGACACTGCAAGCGCCTCGCGCCGGCGTGGGACGAGCTCGCGGATGGTGCGGGCTCCTTACTTGCCGTGGGCTCGAGTAGGGCACGAGATGCTAACGGCGTCATCTCCCCATCATCTCGCTCTCTCTGCACGCAGAGCTCAAGGGCGTCGTGAACATCGCGAAGGTCGACGTGACGGAGAACTCGGAGCTGGTGCGTTCGATGAGGTGACGAGAGAGACTGTTTGTATGTTGCGGGCAGCGAGTGCTCACTGCGGCTCCTGTGGCTCCTTCCCCCGGTGCAGGGCAAGCGCTTCGGCGTCCGCGGCTACCCGACGCTGCTCTTCTTCCACCAGGGCCAGGTGTTCAAGTACTCTGGCGCGCGCAACGTGGAGGATCTCGCGCGCTTCGCCCGCAGCGGCTACAAGACGGAGACGGGCGAGCCCGTGCCGGCGCCGCCGTCGCTGCTCAACTTCGCGCTCGAGCACGCGAAACTCATCCAGGACGACTTTGTGGCGCTGCTGAGCACGAAGAAGAACGTGCTGCTCGCGACCTTCTCGGCCGGGCTCGTGCTCGGGCTGCTGCTCGGCTGCCTCTGCGGCTGCTGCACGGGCCGCGGCGGCGTCAAGCCGTCCAAGAAGTCCAAGACGTCGTAGACGCCAGCGACCCCAGTTGGGTTCAGCTCGCTCAAGCGCTCTCGGGTGCCGACAGGTGCCCGGAGCCCCCGCTAAGCGCGCGTGGATGCACACAGTGAACTCAATCAGACGACCGACGGTGCGACGCACTAGGAGCTGCGTGAACGTGTGTTGCTTGTTGGTCGGGGATGGGGAGTGTACTACTCGTCGAGCTGCATGAAGCTGTACTTGAGCTCGAGGCTGTCGAAGAGCGACGCCTCCACGCCCTTGTACATCGCGAGCATCTCCTCGACGTCCGACAGCATCGCCGGATCCTTCGCCTGGAGGAACGCCACGAGGCGAGCGCGGTGCGGGTTGAACGCGAACTGCGGCTCGCCGAAGTCGCTCTCCTGCTCGCGAACGCCGTCACTCGCTGCATCGGCATCTTCGGAGATCACGGGGGTCGGCTCGCTTGCTCTCGTCAGTGTTGGTCGAGCGGAGGAGGCGAATGGCATCGCCTGGCCGTTCAAGAGCGCGATGTCCGCTGCGCTCAGCGTGTACGGCACAGTCGACTCGTCGCCTGCGGTCTCCTTCGTCTCCCCACCGGCGTCCACCGAGTCGCTGGTGGTGCTCGCTTCTGCCTGCGGAGGATCAGCAGCAGCAGCAGCAGCAGGAGCAGGAGCAGGAGCAGGAGCAGGAGCAGGAGCAGGAGCAGGAGCAGGAGCAGGAGCTTCCGGCAACGCGTTGCCGTCGTCAGGCGACCGCGCCTTGAGAAGCTCCTGCTGCTCGAGAAGCTGCCGCTGGAGCTCCGCCAGCTTGCGCTCCGCCTCCCGCGAGTCGTCCGCGAGCGTCCGGATCTGCGTCAGCAGTAACTCGTTCTGCTTCTTCAAGCGCTTGTTCACCATGCGCGCCTCGCTCGCTTCCGCCATCGCGACCGCCACCTGGCCCTCTGTCTGCGCCTTCATGTTGCGGATCTCCGTCACGAGCACCTTCTTCTGGCACCGGAACTTGACCAGCAGCTGCTTGAGCTGCACGATCTCGTGCTCCGACTGCTTCACCTGCTCCTCGAACTGCTTCTTCGCGTCCGTCATCTCCTGTAGAAGCAGGGAGGTGGTCGCAGTGGTTGGTCAGCACCGGCCACGAACGTCACGTCAGCGTTCCTTGGAAGCACCTACCCGGGCGATCTTCTCGAGCCGCGTCGACGTTCCCGTGAGGTGGTTCGTGAGCGAGTACCCGAGCTCGGCGCGAAGACGCAGCACAGTCGCTTCCGCCTGCCCGAGTTCGTGCTCGAGGCGATTCCGCAGCTCGCTGTCCAGATCGCTCCGCGTGCCTTCGTCCTCCTCCGCTGCTCTCTCGTCCGCAAAGTCGTCCGACTGTCGCAAGATGCGCGTCAGATCTCGTCGACTCACAAGGAGGATCCTCTCGTACCATCGCCCAGCGGTGCTTCTCTTCCAGCAACGCGTCTCGCTCCGACTGGATCTCTCGCCACGCCTCGCGCTCTCGAGTCATTCGCTGACAGCCGAGTCCATTCAGTACCACTCGTCAGACCACAACCTCCAGGTGTCCCGAAGCGCAACCGTGGGAGTGCGTACCTGGAGCTCGCTCCGCAGGTTCTCCACCTCCTGCGACGTCAACTTGACTTGCGCCATGGTGTTCTCCTTGTCGACCACTGCCATGTGCGTCTTGGAGCGCTCTTGGTCTCTCTCCACTGCGGTGCGCACCGCGCAAGTGCGTCAACCACGACAATGGCTCCCAACGGATGCGCTAGCGTCACACGACAGCGTCGACGCACCAGTCAGCTTCACGACCTTGTCCTCCAAGTTTTCCTGTCACGACACGAGACCACATAGCCCCTCAGCACGGTTTCCTCAACGCCCGCTCTGTGAGCGCACGCCACTCCACGCTGGCTCGACACGTACCAGTCGCTCGAGGAGCTGCATGTTCAGCCCGTTGAGCTCTTCCAGCAGGCTCTTCGCGTGACCCGAGTCGGCTTGGCGCGACGGAAGGTCCTCATTTCGGCTCTTGGTCTCCTCTGCACTGCTCGCGCTGTCTTCAGCCGAGCCCGACTCTGTCGGCGAACCAAACAGACGCGAGGCGAACATCCCGGCGACGCTCATTGGCGTACTCACGATCCAGCTCTGCTGCATCAGCACGTCCGGCAGGAAGCTCGAGTAGAGCGACGACGCTGGTTCCGCTAGCGGATCCTGCGGACTGACTATGAGCGCGGTGGAGAGCGAGGCAGCGAGGGCTTCGTCGCGCTCCTTCTTCTTCGCCTTCAAGGCTTCGTCGAGCGCGTCGGCGGCGGCAGTTGCGGACTCCATGATCTCCTCGCTCACGACTTGCACCTGGTACAAGATGTTCTTCCTGACGGATAGGAGAACCGATGAGTGAGTCGTTAGTGGCGACAAGTAAGTGAGCAGAGCCGAACGACTCGTCCCTAGACAAGTAAACTTGCCCTCGCAGTCGGGAGTACGAGTTGTCCCACGTCAGCTTGGCTCGCCCTTCGCCAGGACACTTGTACACGCCTGCAGCATCGGACAGCACAACGGCAGCGCGAACTCGGGAGTGAGGCGCGAGTTTGAGCGCAACGAGAGCAAGTCGACGGCACAACGACTCGAACCTTCGATTGGGCGACCAGTTGTCGTCGCGAGGTACCGAGTGCGAGCGTGGACGCTGTGGCTCAGAGCGGCTTCGCTGCCTCCTCCAGACACAGACACGCTCGCGTCCTCGAATTGTCTCGACGCCCACGCTGGGTCCACGCTGAACGCCACTGCGAAGTCGATGTCGTGCTCCTCCAGATCGAACTTCCATACGATGAACTGTGCCGCCTTCTTCACTGGGACGATGACCTCGTGGTGGGATCCTGACGGCGTTCAGCAAACACGGCAACCCGAGCGAGAGCGTCAGCACCCAATCGCTCTCTCTCTCTCTCTCTCTCTTGGACGCGTGTCGATGACCAGGGCCACCAAGCACCAATTGTTCCAACCTCGAGGGACGTAGAACTGCAGCATCCCCACCCACACACAGAAGCAGCGTCAGCGAAGACTCGTAGACGACGCAGTCACCAAGCGCAGCCCCCACCCACTGCCACAAGCACTCGACACGCACCTGCTCGTACTGGAAGGGCTGCAGGATGAACTCGATCGCGGTCATGTGCGCTCGACTCCCTTTGCCCTGTCCCGACTCCGCGATGAACGCGATCCACTTCGGCGCGTCGCTCAGAACGCTTGCCTGGTCTGGGAGCAGCACGGACGAGAAGCGCGGCCGTTGCCATTGGCACACATGAGCTCTTCGGGTGAATGCACCAGCGACAGCTGCCGCGCGTACGCACCGGCGAGGAAGCGCGTCATGTCGCCGCACCACTTGGCGACGAGCGCGTCATCTCCGTGCTGGCGCAGAGGGAACTCTGGCGCCGCGCCGCCCGCGAGCGGCTGCAGCACGGCCGCTAGCTCCGAGAGCGGGCGGCGCACGCAGTGCGAACCCCCGCGGCGTGTCACCACGAGCTCCACGACGTGCTCCTGCGCGCCGCGTAGCAGCAAAGCGGAGGACGCCACACCGACGACTCCGCTGGGAGTTGATGACAGCGCGGCGTCGACGCTCGTCACAACGACTGCGAGCACCTGGTCCGCGAGTAGCGGGTCCGACTCGTTGTTGGCCTCGTTGTCGTCATCGTCGTCGTCTGCGGGAGGTGGCGGTAGCGGCGAGAGGAGAGAAGGCGAGGAGCCCTTGTCGTCGCTTTCAGTAGCGTCACTCGAAGCGGCAGCAGTTGCGCTCCGCGGCGGCGGAGCAGTCTCCGCGGCGGCGGCGGCGGCGGCGGCGGCGGTGACGACGTCTGCGTCGTGCATGGCGAGCGAGCGAGATCTGAGTTCACAAGGTGTTCCCTCTATTATTTCACTAGGTCATTTATATGTAGTGACATAAAGAAGGTACTACTGTACATGGAATATCGGATTACGCATCATGGATGTTGTTACGAGACTCGTAAAAAATGAAGTATTTACGTGAAAAGAGAAGAAGCGGCCAGCCAGGCAAAGACGACGAGGTCGAGGACCTTGCGCGACGCGACCAGCTCCGCACCGAGCACGCAGCAGCGGCAGCCGACCTTCCCTACCCACCCACCGACCCACCCGCCCCACATGTCCGCGCTGGAGGCCGCGCCCGAGGGCTCCGCGGGCGCTCCAAGCGCTCGAGACAGCGCCGCGACAGCCGCGTCACCGGCCGCCTCAGCGACTGCCGGCGCTGCTAGTGGCGGCGGCGGCGCAGCAGGCGTGGTCGTCGCGCCACCGGTGGTGGTGGTAGTCCCGCCGCCGCCCGCGACCTCGCCACCGCCGCCGTCAGTCAGCTGTCCGGACGTCACGGCGGCGGCGATGAGCGTCCTGAGTGCCGCGGACGCCGGCAGCGGCGAGATGGAGCCCGGTGGCGACACATCAGTCACCGACCGCCGCTCGCGACGCGCGACAGCAGCGCTCGCTGGAGACTCGCGGGCTGGCGATCCGCGCCTGCGACCCGACCCGCTGTGGCGCCGCGCCGTGCCGCGCGGCATCCGAGACGAGCTGATCCGACTGATGTGCGAACGCGATGATGATGATGCTGGTGATGATGGTGGCGGTAGGGCGATCGCGAGAGTGTGACGCTGACGGTTGAGACGTCCGTTGTGCGGAGCAGGCAGGAGGAGCTGCAGCGCATCACGGGCCAGGAAGACCGGCGCCACCTGCGCATCTGCGCGGCGCGTTACGAGTCGTACGCGTGGCGCAAGAGCGACAACCACGTGCGTTTGCTGCGGGGCTGCTTCCTTCCGGTCGCTTGCTGGCACTCACGCCTCTCGACGTGCTGTGCTGCGTCGTCACCACTTGCTGCAGATCCGATACTTCCAGAAGATGGGCCGCCGGATCGACTCACTGCGCGACCAGCCGTCGTTCCTCGCTGGCGCGCGGGCGGCTCGCCAGGAGTCTTCGTCGTCCGCCCCCTCGTCATCCGACGACGAGCGCGCGCCGGAGCAGCGCGCGGTCGTCGACCCGTCCGCGCACCTTCCGCATTCGCCCAGCAGCAGCCACCACCACCATCACCGGTCTTCGAGTAGCAGAAGATCGCGTCGACACCACCGCCGTCCCCACCCGCAGTCTACCGCCGTCGCGCACGCGCACTTGTTCCCGGGAATCGCGCCGCTGGCACCGTCGTCGTCGTCGCCGCCGGCTTCGCTGATGGCGTCATCTTCCACGTCGCCGCTGTCATCGTCGTCGTCCTCGCCGGACGCGCTCTCGCGCGACGAGCGGTACTTCCGCAAGCTGCGCGTGATGAAGGCCAAGTACCGCGACGAGGTGGCGCTCGTGTTCCGCGAGCTCTGCCGCGTCAACACGGTCATCCAGCACTCGGCGAGCCTGCGGCGTCACGAGTCGAACAACCTCGGGGACTTCCTCGCGAACCTCAAGAAGATAATTTATTTGCTCGAGCAGCAGCCGGACGAGCCCGGCGGCATGATCCCAGCACGCAAGCGCACGCTCGAGTACCTGGACGTGGTCGAGTCGCACATCCAGCGGAAGGTGCTGCCGATCCTCTACCGCCTGCGCCACACGTACTCGACGATCCTGCGGCCGATCGTGCTCAACTACCTCCGGAACAGCGGCCGCTTCGCCCGGCGCTGAGACGGACGTGTTGGGCTTGGCGAGCGTGTGCGCGTGCGCGGGCTCCAAGAGAGCGAGATGGCGACTTTGGCGGCGGCGGCGCGCGAGGAGCGAGTTGACGCGGAGGACGAGGGCGGTCGCCGCGACGGGAGGCGTCCGGATGGGACGCGATGGAGCTCCCGTAGAGGACGAACCTGGCAGATCTGTCGGTCGGTCGTCGGTCGAGCTGCCGGTCGGTGTGAGGATGAACGCAGCGAGGCGAGCGAGTGAGCGACGCAGTCACGAGGTCATGAGCGACAGCTTCACACACGAGGAGCTCTTTTGATCCCGCCTTGACCCTCCTCCAAAACGGATTCCAGTTTTCAAATACTGAGTTCCATATGAATGTCCAGATCGATTTCTTACGTGGCGCTCACAACCCGAGAGAGAGCGAAAGCAGGAGCAGCACCAGCAGCGATGGCCACCGACGCGCTCACGGAGCAGCTGCGCGGCGTGGACAAGCGCATCGCGGCGCTCATGCAGGAGAAGGCGCAGCTGCAGCAGCAGCTGGAGGCGGCGGCGCTGGGCGGCGGCGCCAAGGTCATGAGCGCCGAGGTGGTGGACAGCAACCCGTACTCGCGGCTCATGGCGCTCAAGCGCATGGGCGTGGTGGCCAACTACGAGCGCGTGCGCGAGCTCTCGGTGCTCGTAGTCGGGCTCGGCGGCATCGGCTCGGTGGCGGCCGAGATGCTCACACGCTGCGGCGTCGGCAAGCTCATCATGTACGACTACGACACGGTCGAGATCGCCAACATGAACCGCCTCTTCTTCCGCCCGGAGCAGGCGGGCATGACCAAGACCGCGGCGGCCAAACAGACGCTGCAGAGTGCGTGGCGCGGTTTAGTGCGGTGGAGAGAGAGAGAGAGAGAGAGAGAGAGAGAGTGAGAGGAGCTCACGTCGCATGCATGCGGCACCCGCAGGCATCAACCCGGATGTGATCTTCGAGGAGTACACGATGGACATCACGACGACGGCCAACTTCGAGCAGCTGCTCGACCGCATCCAGCGCGGCGGCGTGGACGGCGCGTCCAGCGTCGACCTCGTGCTCAGCTGCGTGGACAACTACGCGGCGCGCACGACGCTCAACCAGGCGTGTAACGAGCTGAACCAGGCGTGGATGGAGTCGGGCGTGTCGGAGGATGCCGTGTCGGGTCATATCCAGTTCCTGCTGCCCGGCCGCACGGCGTGCTTCGAGTGCCTGCCGCCGCTCATCGTCGCGAGCGGCATCGACGAGTCGACGCTCAAGCGCGAAGGCGTGTGCGCGGCGTCTCTGCCCACGACCATGGGGCTCGTCGCCGCGCTGCTCGTGCAGAACGTGCTCAAGTACCTGTTGGGCTTCGGGCAGGTGTCGTACTACCTCGGCTACAGCGCCATGAAGGATTTCTTCCCGTCGGACGTCATGCGTCCGAACCCGGAGTGCTCGAACCGCCACTGCCGCCTGCAGCAGGCGGCGCCGGCGCATGCAGGCTGGAAGCCGATGGTCTGGACTGCGCTCGGCCACGACGGCTCGCCGGACGTCCCGGTCGAGCACGAGGAGAACGAGTGGGGGATCGAGCTCGGTGGCGACTCGACGGGTGCCGACGCGTTCGGGGTCTCGGCGGGCTTCGACGGCCACGTGGCGGCTGCGGCGGAGGTGACGACGCTCGCGTCGGGGCTCTCGTTCGCGTACCAGCAGCCTTCGCCGTCCACGTCGACGATGGCGACGGCGACTGAGGACTCTGTCGCGGCCGACAACGTGGAGGTGAGCCTCGAGGACCTCATGGGGCAGCTCAAGTCGCTGTAGGCAGGCGACGCCCGCCCGAGTGAACTGCGCGCGTGAATGAGATGGCGAGTGCGCAGACGGAGTGTGTGTGTGTGTGTGTGTGTGTCGATGTTCAGCGTGGCGTCGCTACGGTGAGTGTGCGCCTGTTGCTGTCGGGTGTGTCGCTCTCTCGCTCTCGCTCATGCAGGCTGGAGAAGCAGATCGTGGAACGCGTCCAGCAGCCACAGCGCCGCCTGCTGCACGTCGGCGCACCAGACGCCATCGTGCTCGTGTATCCGCTGCTCGATCGCGCGCGCGACCCGCACGACGGTCGGCAGCGTGAGGTAGCTCTCCGCCTCCAGCGCCACGAGTATCCGCATGGCGCTGAGTGCGAAGCACGCGGTCGAGACGTCGTCGCACGTCTCGAACTCGAGCAGCAGGTCACCGAAGGACAGCGCCAAGTCCTCCATCCCCTCGCGGTCGGCGTCGAAGCTCGCGGCCTGCTGCGCGCGGGTGGCGGCGTATGAGGGCGACACCACGAAGTTCAGGTACATCCCGCGCACGATGACGGGGAGGAAACTCGAGTTGGCCGCCGACGAGCGATCCGATCTCTCGTCGTTGTCTTCGTCGGAGACACCGTCGACGACAGCCAGCGCTGCAGAGATCGAGAACGCCGACATCTGCGATCGACAACGCGCGCGCACATACACACACACTCGTCAGTGCACAGGGCTCTCGCGTCTCGACAGAGTTCGTTGGACTGCGAAGGCGTACCGGCTTCGAGAGCCCCAGCTGCGAGGACGAGTCTCGCAGCGACTGGAACGACTTCCGAGCCAAGTGGCCTCGTCCGAGCGCCTGGATGCACGTCGCCGCCTCGATCTCCTCGAGCACGAGCTCGCGCCGGTAGCGCGTGGCAATCTGGCGCCAGAAGCGCTGCAGACTCGTTGCCGCGATGTGCTGCACTTCGCTGAGCTCCTCGCTCATCGCAGCCTCGTGCGCGCTCTGCTGGCGGTGGCTGTAGGCTCGGAAGCTCTGCTGGATCGTGCGCGCCGCCACGCTGCGCACACCCACGTCGCCGGCGCGCGAGCAATGGCGGAAGTGCGACCGGAAGCAGCTCTGGATCCTCTCGGCGGCGGCGTTCTCGCCGATGCGCGAGGCTTCCGTCAGCATGCGACTCTGTCGACCGCGTGCCAGCGCCTGGATCTTCGTGGCCGCGAGCTCCTCGAGGAACGCCTGCTCCATCGCCATCTGCAGCGCCACATGACACTCGTCAGCCAACTCTGTCATCAACAACAGCTTCCCCCCAACGTCTCCGAGCGGATCAGCGTACCGCTTGGTGCAGCGCGACTTCGACGTGCTTGCGCTCGACATACAAGCGGCTCAGGAGCGCCGCGCGGTGCTCCGACACGATCTCGCGCGTCGCGTGGCCCTTCAGCGTCGCCTGGATGCGCACTGCCGCCGAGTTGCGTCGGCGCGAGTCTGGAGAGCGCTCGAGAGGGTCGAGAGCGTCAACCGATGGTGTTGACGGCGGCGACGACGGTGGAGACTGCAGCTTGTGTCCGTCGAGGAACCGCTTCCTGAACTGCGTCTGGATCACGCTCGCAGCGAGGTGCTCGACCGCGTCTTCGTCGGCTCCTGCGATGCCGTCGCTCGAGAGGGTCAGCGGTGCTCGGCTCTCAAGCGCGAGCGCTTCTCGCTCCCGGAGTTCCTGAGGAGAGAGGCGTGAGCGGCGTCCGAGAGCCTCGCGGCATGAGAGAGCGAACGTACCTGCCGCTTCCGTCGGACTTGTGCGCGCGCTCGCTCTCCTCGGACGAACGCTTGGACGCGCTTCGCCGCTGCTCTCCGGACCAGCCGAAGCTCCGCGACGCTGAACTCGTGCTCTGTGGCGCAGGACGCGCTGCGCTCGTTCACGACGACCTCGACGAACTCTTCCGCCTTCGGCTGCACCACCTCGCTCGTCGGGCTCGGACTGGACTCCGGTTCTTGCGCGCTCTCAGCGTCGTCGTCGTACGCCGGGAGACTCTGGAAGGAGGCGCTGCGCATGCGCTCCAGGCGCTCGCGTACTTTGCTCGTCGACCCTCGCGGCGTCGCCACGCCTTCTTCGTCGTCTCTGGACCCAGAGCTGATCGCACTGCTGTCACCACTCGCCTTCGCCGCCGACTTACTGGGTGAAGCGTGTGCCGACGGCGGAGCAGCTCGTCGGGACGCCGAGCCAGGTCGGAGCACCGCTGCTGGCGCAGGAGCGCCTGCGAGGTCGTCCTTGATGTTCTCCGCGAGTCGCTTCATGCGGCGCAGGTACTCCATGTGGCTCACCCGCTGGTTCGGGAGATCGCCCTCGTCGTTGCCACCCTCGTCGAGTCTGCTCACCGCCGCATCGTCGCCTGAAGCGGACAGTGTGCTCGACCCATCCACCTCGTCGCCGCGGTCTGCTCCGAGCTCGAGCTGGCGGTGCCGCGCAGCATCCAGCGCCTGGTGATGTCGACGTCCTCGACTCGAGCGGTGCTCGGCGACTCCGGACGCCGAGTCGCGACGGAGCAGGAGATCCGCCAGGTCATCGCTCTTCTCGGTGTGGGCGTCGTCCTCGTTCTCGCTCAGCTCGTCGTCGTCGAGCACGTCGCAGCCGTCGTCGTCGCCGCCTTCCAGATCGCTGAAGTCTGCAGCGAACGCACCGAAGTCCCGTCGCTGACTCGGTGCTGTGTGCGCGGACGTCGCCGTCGCATGAGCGCTTTGCGGCCGCTTCACAGTGCGCGAGTTCGCCGCCGGAGCGACCGCACTGGCGCAGCCCGCAGCGTCTTCGAGTGCGAACTCGCGCTCGAGTCGCTTCCAGTGCGCCTCGATGCTCACGCCGGCGTTCGAGTCCCCGAAGCTCCTCGAAGCTGCCGGTCGTGACGCTGACGCAGACAGCGGACGCTGGCGCGAGCCCGAGCCCGAGCCCGAAGAAGCCTTCGCGGACGCCGGACGTGGCGCCTTCGACGACGTCGCCTGCGCTGTGAAGCTTCTTCGCGCCGCGCAGTCCGCCGGAGTGCGTCCTTTCGGCGGCGACGCGTACTGCAGCCCCGCGACGGAGGGCTTGACGGGCTTGTAGCACTGCGACGCGACGTTCGCGCTGTACGACAAGTCGGGTGCTCCGCCGCTGCCTTCTCCTCCGCCGCTGCGAGAAGCGTGGTGCGCAGACTGCGGACGCTTCCTCCGGTCGCTGCTGCTGGACGCACTCGGTCTGCCGGTCACGGCCGTCGCCCGCGCGCCGCGATGACCGCCAGATCGCTGCAGCTCGAGCTTGTGCTTGGCGTCGAAGAAGATCTTCTTGAACGACGCGCACAGCGCCGCGTTCGACTCGCGGTACGTCCACACGAGCTGCAGCGCCTTCTTGTACCACTGGAGACTCGCGTCGCCGCGGCCGTTGAACTCGAGCTCGACCGCGAGGTTGTGGTACGCGACCGCGAGCGAGACGACCTTCTCCTCGCGCGATTTGGCGTCGAGCACGCCACCTGAGAGCTCCTCGACGCCGTCGGCGTCCTCGTCCCGCCGACCGCTGCTCGCCGCGGTCTCGAGGCTTACGAGCTCCTCCTGCGTGTGGAAGATCGCGGCCTGCGCGTGCTCGAGCGCGAGGTCGTGGCGTCCGAGCTGCGACTGGATCGCGCAGAGGTTCAGGTGCGTGATCGAGAGGTTCTTGACGTGCGCGCACGCGGCGCCGAGCTGCGCGGCCTCCTTGAGGTACTTGAGCGCCGACTTGAGCTGCCCGAGCTTGCGGTAGCAGCAGCCGATGTTGTTGAATGTGAGGATCTGCAGCGCCTGACAGCGGCGGAAGTTCCCCGGCGCCGTGATCGCCTCGGCCTTGCGCAGCATCGCGAGGCACTGGTCGAACTGCGCCTGCGCGAGGAACTGCATCGCCACCGCGTTGTAGCTCAGCACGACGTCGCGGAGCGCGCGCTGCACGACCGAGTTGTCGGCCCCGAACATGCGGCGCTTGAGCCAGAGGCTCTGCTCGAGGCACCCGAGCGCCTCGAGGTCCATGTGCTTCTGCTGGAGGCACGCGACTGTGGACGTGAGCATCTCGAGCAGGCTCTGGTCGCTGTCGACGCGGCTCGGCTGCTGGGCCGAGACGAACGCAGGGCAGTCGCCGCCGAACCCGCGCTGCTGGCGCCGCGAGCGGCCAGGCGAGCCGGGAGCTGCGCCGCGAGACTCGTGGGACGTGTACGACGGCATCTGGAAGACCGCACTGGCGCTCAAGTGCGCGGACGCTGCTGCGGCCGCCGGCGTGCGGCGGCGGAGCTCGTGCGTCGCCATGCTCTTGCGGACAGCTAAGTCTGTCTGATAGTGTTGAAACGCTGGAGGTTCATCGAGTGCTTCGAGTGCGTCGAGGACACCACCGACGACGACATCGTCGGGAAGGAGGAGAGGGAGGGAGATGAAGGCAGAGAGAGAAGGACGCGGCTGGATTCGCGCGAGTCCTTACGCCACACACACGCTCACACGCTCACTTGCGCTGGGACCGGAGCGCGGCCAGCTCCTGCTCCAGCGACGCGATGTACTCCTGCATCTGGTAGAACTGGTCCGCTTGGTCCGCGAGCACCTTGAGCAGCTCGTTCTTCTCGCCCTCGAGGCGCTCCGCCATCTGCTTGTACATCTCCACGAGCTTCACCGAGTCGTCGAGCGTCGTCTTCTTGAGGGACTGCACCACCGCCTCGACCCCATCGTCGTCTGCGACCGGACTCAGCTCCTTGATGCTCATCTGGTTGTCGTTCCTCGATGCAGTCGAAGTGGTCGTCTGCGGCTCGGAGAACGGCTCGCGGTGTGCTTCCGCGGAAGAGAAGCCGACGAAGCTCGACGTCTGCGTGGCTTTCGCCGGCGACGGCTGCTGCAGCGGAGTTGGCGGCTTGGAAGCGCCGTCGAACGATCGCTCGCTCGGCTGACTGTCGAACAAGCTGCTGGCGCTCGGGGTCGGAGGTGCTTCCGAGAAGAAGTCCGTCACTTGCGTCGGACTCGGTGTGGAGCACACGCCGTTCGCCACTGCCCCAGCGTCGGCGGCGGTGTCTATGTGGTCGCTGTGGCTGTGCCCGTTCCCCGAACTCGACCGCGCGTGCTGCGAGAACGGATCTGCATGCACGTCGGCCTGGTGGCCGTTCGCCTGCCCGTAACTCGAGGTCGCGGCGGTCTCGAACAACGATGTCGTCGCTTCTTCGTTGCTGTAGTAGTACTGCTGGTCGTACTGCTGGTGCTGATCGTACTGCTGGTGCTGATCGTACTGCTGCTGCTGCTGCTGATCGTACTGCTGGTACTGGTGCTGGTCGAACTGTTGGTGCTGATCGTACTGATGTTGGTAGTACTGCTGGTGTTGGTCGTTCTGCTGCTGGTGCTGATCATACTGCTGGTGCTGATAGTAGTCGTACTGCTGCTGCTGCTGCTGCTGCTGGTAGTCGTACTGCTGTTGCTGCTCTTGATGCTCTTGGTGCTCGAAGGAGTGGTTCGCAGCTGTGAACATCTCTGACGAGCTCGCGGCGAACGGATCCACCGAAGCGACCTCGCCGTGGAAGTGCTGCTGGTCGAAGCCGCTGGTGCTGAACGCGCTCGTCGTGGAGCGCGGAGGGTTCGCGAACGGGTCACTGGCGCTGTTGCTGTCCTCGATGGACGCTCCTGCCGCTGGTGGCGCTGGAGGCGTAGCTGCGGCCTCGCGAGCCTGCTGCTCAGCGCCATTGCTGCCGTGGAACGATCCGGGTGCCGACGCGAACGGAGACTGCTGCTCGCCGCTGCTGTGGAAGGAGGTGCTCAGTGTTGTCGCCGACGGACCCGCGCTCGCGAACAGCTCGTCGGCAGTGGCCCAGCCGTTGTCGCTCTGCTGCGGGTGCGCGAAGCCGTCGTAGAAGCTCGCCACCGGCTGCGCCTGCGGGGGCTGCGCGAACAGGTCCCCCGACGAGCTGCTGGCACTGAGCGACGCGTTCCCGTGCTGCTGGTGGCTCAAGTGCTGCTGCTCAAAGCCGTCGAACGACGGCGTCGTGGAGCGCGGCGGACTCGCGAAGAGATCCGACACGCTACCGGAGGTCGACAGCGCTGGCTGCTGCTGGGGGGCGTCGAATGCGCTGCGGGAGCTCGTCGGCGCGCTCGCGAACGGATCCGCTGCTGCCGCTGGGGACTCGAAGAAGCCCCCGAGCGCGCTCGAGTGCGAACTCGCCCCCGACCGCGGCGGCTGCGCGAACACGTCTGCAGAGCCGGGGCGAGAGGGTGGAGAGACCCCTTCGCTCTGGAAGAACGCGTCCGCTGCCGCCTCCTGCCGCTGCTTCAGGCGAATCTGCTGCGGCTGCTGCTGCGGCGGCGGGCGGCCGAAGTGCGTCTGCGAGTCAAAGAACGCACCGGTGCTCGCGCTAACAGGCGACGACAGCGGGATCTCCTCCAACCCGTGATTGTTGGTTGCTGCGTACTGATGCTGCTGCTGGGCGGAGAGCTGCTGCTGCTGGTGGTGGTAGGAGGCGTTCGCTGGCTGCTGCGTCATCATCGACCAGTCCGCCTCCCCCGTCGGCCGCTGCGTCTGCGCGTCACCCACGAAGCGCTGGAGCAGCCGGTTCATCGTGCTCAGTCTGTCGGGCGGGCGGCGTCGCGCGGCACGCGGCGGTAGCTGCTGATGGATGTGGCTTCGCTTGGTTGCCAGTTGTGAGACCTAGGACACGACATTCCCTGTACTATCTATCAGCAACAACAAAGAAGTGAAACAAAACCAGTCGGTTATAACAAACAGTAGCGACTCAACTGATTGAACATGTCGACCTCGTTGCATCGCGTCATCTCGACTTCTGCTGCCGCTGCCTGTGCTGTATGCGTATGTGCTGGCGTCGATGAGGAGCTATGGCGCCGTCGTTGCAGCTACACGGCGGCTGGCAGCAACATCATAAAGTCGCAAAAGTCCACGAACAGGTAGTACGTCCAGAAGTAGAAGAAGATCGCGAGGAAGATCGAGATCGGCAGCGCTGGCAGCGCCTTGTGCAGCACCGAGAGCAGGAACAACGTGCCGCCGAGACCCTGGTAGCCGTCCCATACACAACACACACGGTTAGTGCTCAACTCACATTCATCGCGACAACCACCAATCACCACCGACTGCGTCGCACGCACCATCACGATGCACACGAACGTCGCGGCGAAGGTCGAGAAGTCATAGATCGCAGCGCGGCCCACGAGCACGCTGTAGAAGATGAAGTCGCCGAGACCGAGCTTGATCGTCTTGTCTGTTCCAGTTTCCCGTCACCACCACCAACAACATGAGGTCAGCTCGAGTACACCCATAGACCGAACGACAAAGACTCCGACGCCGCACGCACCGTCCTCTTCCTCAGCGGCAGCGCGCGCCTTCGCCTCCTGCCGCACTTGCACCGCGCACGGCATCTCGATCGAGCACGAGCACACGCGGTACTTGTGGAAGATGAGCAGCCACAAGCGGTCCTGCGTCGCGAAGAACTTCTCCGCCACCTGCGGGGCCTTCCACACGTCCTCCGGGCTGAATGTCCGGTAGAACTCGCTCAGTAGCTCGATCAGTCCGTCCATCGTCTCGCAGTCGTGCGTCGTGAAGTCCGCCTCCATGATGTTGCGCGGGCGGTTGAAGTTGGACGCTGGAGACGCCGTCGGAGCGGGTGGCAGCGGGCGAAGCGGCTGAGATCGGCTCGCGTGGCCGGATCCGCTCGACGCTCCCGACGCCGTGGCAGACGAGTTGCGCGCCGCGCGAGCTGTCGCTGGTGCGCGCGCTGGCACCGGAGCTGGCGCGGCAGGAGCAGGAGCCGGAGGACGCTGGTTGCTGTTGTTGTTGTTGTTGTTGTTCTGGCGCGGCTGGTGCGTGACGCCGTCGCGCACGTCCGCTTCGTACAGGAGACCGGGGAGCGGCGCCTGCTTCTCCTGGATCATGCCGATCAGGCACTTGAGCGGACCGCACGGCGTGAGCACCGCGCAGAGGTCGTAGACCGCGAACATGAAGCAGAACGTGATGGTCGTCCACTGTTGGTGAAGAGAACAGAGAGAGAGAGTTGGTCACGAGATGTGAGCACGACCCTCGTCAACGATACCAGCTCAGCTCTGCTCTGCTTGACCAACATCACACGGCCGCACCTCTGGCCACATGGAAAACTCCCACGCGAGGATGACGCTCACGAGCACGAGGTAGCCGTTCTGGACGAACTTGGGTGTGCCCTTCTGGTAGAAGATCGAGATGACGCCGACGAAGCCGAAGTTGATCATGACGAAGAGGAACGTGGGCCAGTCGAGTGCCCAGCCGAACTGGTCGTTCACGATCGAGTCCACAAGCTGCCCGCCCACGAAGCTCAGGATCGCCGTCGACGCGAACATGATGTAGCCGCCGAGAAACTGCGAGCGAGCGAGCGAGCGAGCGTCACGTCTTCCGATACACGACAGAAGAGACGGCAGCAGGCTGAGAGCGGACGCACCTTCATGCAGTTGTACTTGTAGAGCAGCGCCATGCCGAACGTGAGCGCCGCGATGGCGCCGATGATCACCAGCGCGTTCACGAGCGACTCGCCGATCTCCGCGCCGCCGCCGCCGCCGCTGCCGTCGCTCGACTCGGACGAGCCGAACACCAGGTACGACCTGTCGTCGAAATGCGCGACAGTTAGTCTCCCATGTCGACTCCCACACACATGCGCAGACAGACATGCCGACGACAACGACGACGCCTACGACTACTACGACACGGCACGCACTGCATGGACGCCTGGATGCTCGAATTGCGATAGTTGACGACCACGACGCTGGCCACGACCATGGTGACGCAGACCGGGAAGACGATCGCCCAGAACGAGTTGATGCCGTGCATGATGTCGCTCGTGGTCTCGGCGTTCTCCTGCGCTTGCGCCGCCTGTGCCGCCTGCAGCTGCGCGTGGTGGCTGCTGCTGCTGCTGCTGCTCGCGCTGCTGCCGCCGGGCGACGCGGCGCCACCGCTCGGCGTCGTGAGTTTGTCGTAGCTGGCGGCGGGCAGCAGCGGCGCGCGGCCGCCGCCCGCGGGGATCGCGACGTGCACGTCGTCGTCGCGCGCCATGTATGTGTGTGGCCGGTCGGTCGATGAGGTCGGGAACAGAGCAATAAGAGATAATTGAAAAAGAGCGAGCTCGGCAAGGCGCGATTGTAGCAGTTATTTTCGCTTACAAAATCCAAGTGAAAGAATCAGTGCGAAAAAGTCAGTGCGAATGGGTGCGACAGGATTAGGGCTAGTCGCCACTTGACGTTTGTATGCTGCAAAGCGAGCAAGAACACATTCGTACACTCTGCTATTATCAAACATAGTAAAGATAGACACTATTTGTTGCTTAGAACGGAATCACAAGTCGGCTCTCGAAGTCCGTCGACTGTATCACCTTCGGCAACCAACACGATTGGCCGATCATCGATCGATCGGTTCATCGATGGCATCGCCCCAAGGCAGATCCGTGACAGCAAGACCCCCGTGAGTATCGGCTCCACGCAATGAGCAACACCCATCGGCAACCTCAGAACCTGATAGATCACCTTGACAAAGTCTTCGTAGAGCAGCACCTCCATCCCCGGATCGGAAGACGCCTCCTCCATCACTCGCGACACCAGCAGCTCCAGTTCCTGCGAACCACGGCGTGAGGTACCCACTCGACATTCCACTTGCGAGAACTGTAGAATTGCACCTCGCGTCGATTCGTCTCGGCTTCGTCCGCTGTAGCATCACTCTCCGCCGCTGTCACTCCCGCCGCTCCGACGACTCTCGGGTACACGAGCTCCAGGTACGCGCGGAGGTCGGCGCGCGAGACCCTGCCGTCGCCATCAAAGTCGTGAATGCGGAACGCCGCTGTGTATCACCGCAAGCAGCACGCAGTGCATCTGCGGTCAGCAGTCCGTCCGATCACACACATGGACATCGCTGCGAAGTCGCACCTTGGAGTTTCGTGTCTTTCGAGCTGTGGTAGCTGAACGTGAACACGAACTTGGCGAACTCCTGCTTCTTGCGCGTGAGAGTGTGCGCTACACCACACGTCCTCCCTCCTCATGAAGACGCACCGCGAACGGAATGGTGTTCTCACGCGAGAGTTCCAGCGTCTTGAACAACCGATCTCGAAGCGGATTCGCAGCGATCGCTTCAGACACACCGACAACCAACACGTGGATGAGAGGAGCGGTCTCCAGATTCGAGGGCTACAGCACGCACGAGCGTCACACCCTGGAGCGCGCAGAACTCGTCTTTCGTCATCTCCTCGTGCTGCGCGAGGCTCCGGTACTTCCTGCGGATGCGCTGGATCTCCTTCACCGGCACTGCCAGGCAATCAACAGAGCTCGCCTCAGTTGAGTAGCAGCAGCCGCAAGGCAGGTGCCAAAGAGATCACCCGCTCAACGCACGGGACGTGAGCATGCTGATCTCCTCGACCTGTTCATCGCTCAGGTCGGAACCGTCCTTCGAGCTCGCGTTCGAGGCAGCAAGGCCCATATGAGGCGGAAGGGCGGAAGCTGTGACAGCGCGCGAAGCGACGCGATCTTTCCGAGTATCATGGCTGGTCACGCAGAGATCTGCTCGCGTGAACCGGAGCCCTCGGTGCACTTGCTCGCTCGCTGCATTCCACAACCGAGCACGAGGGCAGCAGAGCGTGGCGCTTCGAGATGCAGTTCTTCGCGCAGGGAGGACGAGAGAGTCTCGCGGCGCAGGCGCTCGCCGCCACCACGCGGTCGATGGAAATGTGTCAGCATCTCGGCGCCTTCGACTCGCGCGAGCACGAGGTGCGTTGCGAGACAACGCGGATGGTTGTTGGCTCTGCTCCGGAGTCAAGTCGACGAGCTCATGCTTCGCGATCTTGTGCGCGATGCGGCAGGCGTGGTGCGAGCAGGTCCTGAGCGAGCGCCTCACAACGACGGTCGGAGAGCCCGAGTCCAGAGGAACGTACCTGAAGAAACACACGACGTTCGTCGTGACGCTCGAGCCGCAGCACTACCGCACGCGCCGGCGCTTCAGCGACTTTGAGTGGCTGCACGACGTGCTGCGTGCGCGCTACGTTGGGATGCTGGTGCCGTCGCTGCCGGAGAAGACCGTGCTCAAGAGCGATGCGTTCATCCAGAGCCGCATCCGAGGGCTCGCGATCTTCCTGGAAAGCGTGGTGCAGTCGCCGTACCTGCGATCCGACGAGGCGGTCTCGAGCTTCTTCACGAGCGCGGACGAGAAGGACTGGGAGACGGCGAAGAAAGAGACCGCGGTCATGGAGAACGCCGGCGCTGGGCACTTGCGCTGGCTCATGCGCATCAGCGCGCAGCCAGCACGGAGGGAGTGCGACGCGTAAGCGCTCGTTCTGTGGCGTGCTGTGCTGCAACTCTACTGGCGCCGCCACGAGGTTCTCATTTCTCGCGTTGCTGCTGCTCCTATGAAGTCCCATCGCTGCGTTCAAGCGGCAGCTCGAGATCCTCGAGCGCGCGCTCGTGGACATCTCCGGATGCACTAAGGTGAGGGTGGATGATGGGAACTCTCTCGATGCTCGAGGTGTGGGAGACAACAGCGTTGATGAGTTCCCATCATGCCACCTGTATGGCTCGCAGCGCATCGCCGAGAAGAGCGCGGCGCATGCGAAGGACGTGAGCGCGCTGCACACGCTGTTCAACGGATGGAGAGTGAGCGAGTCGGCAGCTGTGGACCCGGTGAACGATGCGCAGGACGCGGCGTTCAGCACTCTGCTGGAGAACTCGAGTGCGTGCAGTCGTCATCCCTCGTGGTGTGATGCGATGCGATGAAGCAACTGACGCGATCGCCCTCTACAGCTGCCGCGGTGCTCGGCTGGAGCCAAGTGATCCGCTTCGAGCCCGTGATCTACGAGCTCCTGCTGCACGAGAGCGTCAAGTACTTGCTCCACCAGACGAAGGATTTCAAGGAGATCTTGGCGACGCGCGAGCAAGCTCTGCACGCCGTGAACCCGCAAGTAGCGCCTCGGAGCAGCTCCGGGCTGGGAGCTTCCGCAGTAGGCGCAGCGCCAACGAGTTCGTCAGCGGTGCAGTCTGCCGCCTCGGTCGCGACCAGCACGTTCTCTGCGGCGGCGTTGACGGCGTCGTCGTTCGCAGCGCGGTTCCGCAACTCGGAGGTGCCAACGACGACCGAGGAGTCCGAGAGCCACCAGAAGCGCGCACGCCTCCTCTTCGACCTCGTCAGCGGCGCGCTCGCGAGCGAGGAGATCAAGCGCTTCAGGTTCGTGCGTGTGTGCGTTTGCGTGTTGGAAGTGGAGTCAGCTCGCCGACGATGACCGTGTTAACTCTTGCACTCTCGCGCTCCTCTGTACTTGCAGGCGAAACAAGTTCGCAACATTGAGCGACCTCATGAGCCAGCTCGCGTGCGCGGAGGCGCAGCTGTCGAAGCGCGTAGGCGTCTACCACAGCTTTGATCGTACGTTCGACGCCATCCAAGTCACTCATTCGCTCGCCTCGTGCTCGCTTCGTGCAGTCTTCGTCGATGTGGCGCGAGTTCCTGAAGACGTCGTCGACTGGCGACTCGCAGGTGCGGATGCTGGCGCTTGCAGGCGGAGATCGAGCGCGTAGTGCGGCAACCCTGACATGCGTAGACGAACTGACCGGTCTGCGCGGACAACCATGTTCGTTCGCTCGCTTGCCAGACGCTGATGCAGACGACGAAGGTCATCCTGGACGCTGCGGCGACGCATGCCGAGTTCACCTCGGCCGATGCCTTCTGAGCCTTTGGCAAGTACCAATCTTCTTTCTAATGATTGCATACAAATACAAAGAGATTTGTTGGAAACTCAAATCAGGTTAAGAACCCTTTGAAGCAAGCGAAAAGTTCTGCGTGATACTGCTAGAGAGCCATTCACACAGCAAGAAACCATGCATCCTAACCTCTGTATCCTCGCTTGGTGCACGCTGGGATGAAGAAGTCAGCACAGAACTCAAATCACTCCGCGAAGCGACCCACAAGCTCCCTGTACGTTGTCCACACCTCCTGCGCGTGCGTGCGTGCGTGCGCGCGCGCTCCGCGCCTGCGAGCCGCCACCTCACTCTCTCTCTCCGCCACAAGCAGCAGCAGCAGCAGCAGCGCCTTCCTCCCCGCCACCACTCCCTCATGTCGCGCTTCCTCGCTGAGCCCAAGACCGAGAAGGACTCGGGCATCTACTCGTCCGGCAGCCTCAACATCGGCCGCTCGTCCATGCAGGGCTGGCGCGACTCCATGGAGGTACACGTGCGCTCTCTCTCACTCTCCCTATTGTAGCACCAACACGCTGACGAACGCACTCACTGGGGACCGCAGGACAAGGACATCGTGCAGTTGCCGATGGACGCGTCGACGCCGGATCTCCACTGCGTCGCGGTGTTCGACGGCCACGGCGGCCCCGCGATCTCCCAGGCAGTGTACGTGGCCGCGCCGGCGGTGACTGCGCTGCGCAGGCGGGTGGCGACGCTCACGACCTCCTGTGCGAACGCTCCGCCGACAGCTCCAACCGTATCATCCCGCAGATCCTCAAGACCGAGGACTTCGTGAACGACCCGAAGGTGCTGCTGCTGCGTTCTCGCGCCGCCCTGCAGCTCGGGTGCTGACGCCGCCGCTCTCGCTCTCGCTCTTTCTCTCTCGCTCGTGTGGCTGCTCGCAGTCGACCGAGGCGCTTGCGATGGCGCTCGCCAAGAGCTTCATCGACGTGGACGAGGCGCTCAAGGTGGACCCGGAGTTCGCGACGACGTCGGACGAGGTGGGCTCCACGGGGCTCGTGGCGATCATCACGCCGAGCGACATCGTGTGCGCGAACGTGGGCGACTCGCGCTGCATCCTGAGCAACACCAAGTCGCAGGAGGTGATCCAGCTCTCGGTGGACCACAAGCCGGACCTGGAGTTCGAGAAGCAGCGCATCATGGCCGCGGGCGGCACCGTGTTCCGCGGCCGCGTGTGCGGCGGCGTCGCCGTCTCGCGCAGCTTCGGCGACCTCTGGTTCAAGCGCAATGCGACGCTCAAGCCGCACCAGCAGCTCGTGACCGCCGAGCCGTGCGTGCGCATCCACCGCCGCGACCCCGCCGACGAGTTCATGGTGCTCTGCTGCGACGGCATCTACGACGTCATGAGCAACGACCAGCTGCGCAAGTTTGTGCGGAGCAAGCTCAAGGGTGCGTGTGTGTGTGCGAGCGAGCGCCTGGTGTGCGAGGGTGCTTCAGTGCGTGCGTGAGTGCGGGTGCTGACGCGCTCGAGGTTGCGACTGCAGCGGGCGTGCGGAACCCGAAGGACATCTGCGAGCAGCTCCTCGACGAGTGCCTCGCGAAGGGCAGTCGCGACAACATGAGCGCGGTGCTCGTGCTCTTCGGCTCGGGCTCGACCGGATCGGCCGCCTACAAGAAGTAGACGGCGCCAGTCGCCAAGGAGGCCTCTCTCCCCCCAACTCGCTCCTGCTCCAGCGCGAAGTGCCGGCCAGTCGAGCGAGTCCGCGCAGTCGCGAGCCGCGAGCCGCACACTCGCCACCACCGTCGCCGGTGACGCGCTTATGTATTCCTTTGCCGCCCACGGTGTCGCATCACCCGACCCTGCTCTGGTTGAGCTTGTACTCGTATAGGAGACTAGACTCGAGCGCGCGGAGGTGGCGCGCGCGTTCGCTCTCGGCCGGCGTCGTTGGGGTCTCTCCACGCATGGCTGCGCCACAGCGGACGTCGAGTAGACTCGGGAACGCGGCGATCAGGAGCATCAGCATCGGCCGGTACGCTCCGGGGTTCGGCGCGTCGAACCGGGTCGCCTTGAGCTTCGCGAGGCGGTAGCAGCGCAGCACCTCTCCGTCGTCGAGCAGCGCGTGCTCGAGCAGACACCGCATCGCGCTCAGCGTGTTGCGCTCGATGCACGTCACCGCCGCGTAGCCGACGTAGCGGAGCGCGAAGCAGCAGCACAGCCGCGCCTCCTGCTCGCCGACGGCGGGGAAGTACCTCTCGAAGCGACATACGCCGAGCCGCAGCGCGCGCGCACAGCTCTCGAGCGCCGGGAACAGGCTGTTCATCGAGAGCAGGAGCTCCATCGTCGTGACCTGGTTCGCGCCGGCGGCTCGAGCGAACGCGCATGCGAAGAGCTCTTCGAGGGCGTCGACGCGGGTGCCCTCCTGCTTGCGCTGGAGCTTATCGGCGACCTGACGCACCTTGTCGACGTCGCCCTCCGCGCACGCAGCGAGCAGCGCGCTCTCGAGCTCGCTGTCGACGTCCGCCCGGACCGCCGGCGTCTTCGCGGCGTGAATCGACGCGCGCTTCATCGTCCTCGCCGACGAGTCGTCTCCTGCGTCGGCACATGACGACGACGACGACGACGCACGGCTCCCGGCCGCACACACAACGCGCCGATCGATGTATTACTCCGCAGGCACACGCTCGCCCGAGCCTCACACGTCCCGCGCGTCGTCATAGATCTTGACGATGCTCGGGAGGTCGCACGCCATCTGCGTCACGGGGCACTCGCCGTGCTGCTCGACGTACCGGTAGACGCACGTGTAGCAGAAGACGTAGCCCGAGACCGACATCGCCGGGTTCACGCGCGGCTGGCGGCACACGGGGCACGCCGCCGGGTCGGCGCTCGAGAGCGTGAGCGCGCTGCCCGAGAACTGCGGCGGTAGCGGCGGCGGCGGGATCGGCGCGTCCGTGCCGGTCATGCGCATCTTCACGGCCGCGCCTTCCTCCGAGTACATCCACTCGACGAACTTGTAGCCCGCCACGCCGAGCAGCAGCAGCACGTACGAGTGGTCCGCCATCGCCCACGACGCACGCAGCAGCACGCGGCGCGCGCGCGTGAGCACGCCGGAGCCGCTCAGCTTGGCGAGCATCTGGTCGCGGTACTCGCTCTGGGTCTGGCGCAGCACGGACTGGTGACGCGCGCATCGTCAGCGGCAGCGGCGCGAGGAAGAGAGAGAGAGAGAGAGAGAGAGAGAGAGAGGGCGACGCGCTGTACCTCGTCGTCGGCAGTGACGCGCACGAGAACGATCTTCATGCGGCGCAAGAGCGGCGAGAAGAACGGTGTGTCGCCGAAGAGGTAGAGCCACTGCAGCGAAGAGGGATGCAGCATCGCGACGGCGTCAGTTCATTCGGCGTGCGCGGCAGCTGTGCGTCCGCTCGAACGCACCTGGTAGAGGAAGAACGCGCCTTCATACGCGAAGTGAGCAAACGGGTACGTGCGCAGGAACGCGCGCTTGAGCCGGAACACCAGCTGCAGCTGCTGCAGCCGTCGCAAGAATGCGTGCACTCGCGCGCGGCCCCCGCTCTCGCTGTCAGTGGCGGCGCTCGCTTGGCGCGGCGGTGTCCGCGGCAGCGTCTCCTGCAGCGTGCGGAAGTAGTTGTCGAGCTTCGCCTTCACGTACGGGACCATCACCTGCACACGCACACGCACACGCGCACGCAGCGTTCGTCAGCGTGCTGACACTTGCCACAGATACGACGCGCGAGACGCACTGCATAGAGCAGCGATTGGCGCCGTGCCGCAGCCGACAGTGGCTCCGTGACAGGAGGCTGGCCGCTCTCCGCCGCCGCCCGCAGTGAGACGCGCTTCATGCCATAGAAGCGCTCAGTGGCGAGGCTGTCGTAGCGCGCGAGGAAGTGGCGCTCGGCCGCCAGGCGCAGCAGCGCGAAGGTCTCCTCGAGGTAGCGCACGGGCAGCGCCGCGCTCAACTGCGGGTACGACTCGCTCGCCGTGTGCACGAGGTACTCGAGCGCGGGTTTCACGCCAGCGGACATGCGCTCCTGCATCAGCAGCTCGAAGAGCGACGGCGACTGCGCGGCGCCAGTCGCATCGGCCGCGCCGCCGCCGCCGCCGCCGAAGCCCTGCGTCTGCTCCAGGAAGAGCATTGTCTCGAGCTTTTGAAGTGCATGCGTCAACTTGCAAGCGAAAATACTTGGTTTCGTCACTATATAGAAAATGGAGTCCGAGCTCGGACGACATTCGCGCAACCTTCTCCTAACTTCAATCGGCGTGGTCCACACACGTTATCTTCAATCACAAAGTTTATGCGTCATTCGTCGATTCACTCGCCCGCCGCCACCAGCAGCTCCTCCCAGCGCCACCGCCTACGATGCACGCCGCCGCCGTCCGCTCGCTCAAGCGCGGCTTCTCCACCAAAGTGGCCCCGCGCGTACGTCACCAGTCTGCAGCCGCAGCCGTTCGCTTGTCCGCCGCGTCGCCTCATCACCTCTCTCACTCTCTGTCTGCAACAGGATGTGGTCATTGTGAGCTACGCGCGCACGCCGATCGTGCCGTTCAACGGTTCATTCGCGCCGCTCACTGCGCCGGAGCTCGGCGCGATCGCCAACAAGGCGGCCGTGGAGCGCGCGGGCCTGCAGCCGAACCAGATCCAGGAGGCGTACCTGGGCAACGTCGTGAGCGCGGGCATCGGCCAGGCACCGGCGCGCCAGTCGATCCTCAAGGCGGGCTTCCCCAACTTCATCCCGTGCACGACGGTCAACAAGGTGTGCGCGTCTGGCATGAAGGCCGTCGCCATGGCGGCGCAGAGCATCCTGGCCGGCAGCCAGGACATCATGCTCGCCGGCGGCTTCGAGAGCATGTCCAACATCCCGTACTACCTCCCGAAGGCGCGTACGGGCTACCGCCTCGGCGACGGCAAGCTCGTGGACGGTGCGATTCACGACGGGCTCTGGGACCCGTACAACAACCAGCACATGGGGCTCTGCGGTGAGAAGTGCGCCGACGACTTCGGCTTCTCGCGCGCGGACCAGGACGCGTACGCGATCGAGACGTACAGCCGCGCCGTGGCGGCGAACAAGCGCGGCTTCTTCGAGGCGGAGATCACGCCGGTGAGCATCAAGCAGCGCCGCGGCGACGACGTCGTGATCGCCAAGGACGAGGGGCCGTTCCTGACCAAGCCGGAGAAGATCCCGACGCTGCGCGCGGCGTTCAAGAAGGACGGCACGGTCACGGCCGCGAACGCCTCGCCGCTGAACGACGGCGCCGCCGCGCTCGTGGTCATGTCGGGTGAGAAGGCGCAGGCGCTCGGCCTCACGCCGCTCGCGCGCATTCGGGGCTTCGCGGACGCGGCGCAGGACCCGCTCGAGTTCACGATCGCGCCGTCTAAGGCCGTGCCACTCGCGCTCAACCACGCCGGGCTGCAGCTCCGCGACGTCGATTTCCACGAGATCAACGAGGCGTTCTCGGTCGTCGCGCTCGCGAACATGCGCCTCATGGACATCCCGCACGACCGCCTGAACGTGAACGGCGGCGCCGTGGCGATCGGCCACCCGATCGGCATGTCCGGTGCGCGCATCGTCGGCACGCTCATCCACATCCTGCGCGAGCGCGACGCCACGATCGGCTGCGCGTCGATCTGCAACGGCGGCGGCGGCGCCGGCGCGATGGTCATCGAGCGCCTCAACTAGGTCGCCAGCCGACACGCAAGGCTGCGCACGCAGCTTCAAGTACACGTCCGCCAATGAGCTGTCGACAGTGTTCGCACGTACGTTCGTTCGCCCTCACTCCCGCTTGCGTCTCTGTCTGTGTACACGCGTGCGTGACGCACCGGTCACCGCAAGGTGGCGAAGATCTCCCGCAGGCTCTTGCGCAGCAGGAAGCGCTGGTCCTCGGTCAGCTCGTGCGCGTCGCACATCGTCTCCACGAACGACTCGATCTGCGGCAGTGGCACCTCGAACTCGAGCATGCTCAGCGTGAAGGACCCAAGCTGCCCGAACACGATGTTGTGCACGCGTCCGACGGCTTCCTCGCGCGTCGGGAGCCCTGCGGCTGGCGGCGAAGGCAGTGCGTGTGAGCGTCCGTCCACCTCCCCGCGAGACTCATCCGAACCTCACGCACCGTCTTGCTTGGGGACGCCGCTCGGGAGATCCTCCCACGGCGCATGCTGCGGTGTCTTCTGGAGCTCCTCGCCGATCGCGAGCAGCAGTGCCTTCTCCCAGAACTGTCCACCAGCAAGCGCACAGCAGGAGACAGACATGCACCGTCAGCGGAGTCGCACTACGACTCCGTCGCGCTGCTCGAGACGCACCGCCGGGTTCTTCCAGATCGCGTGCCGCTTGACCTCTTCCTGGAGGTACATCCGAGACGCGCCGCGGTCGTCGCCGCCGTGGTGATGCTGGTAGTGATACTGCAGGTTGTGGAGGTGGTGAAGGTGGTCGTGGTGCTCAGCGGCGTCCGCGTCTCCGACAGACTCGCTCTCGAGTGGCGCGCCAGGCTTCGGAAGATAGAATGTCTCGGCGAGGATCATGGCGGTCTTGGCCGCCTTCACGTCGTCTTCGCGGACGCACTCGCTCAGGAACGCGTCGAAGCAGTCGACGAGCGCGGCGAAGCTCGCGGGGTCCTTGATCTTCGTCTCGAGGCTGCGCTGGCGGTTCAGGCACTTGACGAACAGTGCGCGGCCCGCCGGGTGCGCGCACGCGCTCTTCACGACGTCGCTGGGCGAGCGCGAGAACGACGTCCCCGGCACCGCAAGCGAGAGCTCGTCGCCCGCGTCGTCGCTGCCTTCTGCGGAAGTGGCGGCGGCGCCATCTCGGAGTGACGCCCACGCGTCACCATCGCCCAAAGCCTCCTCAGCGCTGCTCTGCTGCTCCCCAACGTCATCCTCGTGGCTCCCAGTGGCCGTCGCCGCCGCCGCCAACTCCCCCGCGAAGTAGTGACGCAGCGCGACGCTCATCGAGGACTGTGCCAGCTCGCCGTGTGGACTCTGCATAGGCTTCGCCGCACTCGCCGCTGGAGAGGCGACGACCGCCGGATCCGCCGAGCCGAAGCGGACGCGGGTGTGGCTGTGGTGGGTCTGGTGCTCGCTTTCCGCCGCCTTGGAGCTCACGTCGTACACGCCCTGCTCCACGGAGCCCCGGCGCCGCGTCTGCCCGTGCTCCATGCGCATCTTGCCCCAGTGCCAGTCGAGCAGCGCCAGCGCCTTGCCCTGGAAGTGCATGTTGTCCGGGTTTCGGTGGCTCTGCACACACACACGAGCGTGAGATCAGTCGCCCCCCCAGCGCTAGCGTCAGCGCCACCTCGAGACCCACGCACGTGGATGAGCAACTGGATGTCCTCGGACCGGTCGATGTGCCCGACGTGCTCCTCGAGCGACGCGAGCATCTTCTCCGCGACCTTGAGCCGGTCCCGCTCGACGTGCACGAAGCGCTGCAGGCTCGAGCGAAGCTGGTCGAGGCGCTCCTCCTCAGCCTTCTGATACGCGACGCTCACGGCCATGGCCATCTCGTCGCGCGCGACGATGCGGTTGTAGAGCGCGTTCTTGCTCTGCGCCTTGGCCACGTCCGCCTGCAGCTTCTCGTCCTCGCACTTGGCCACGCGCGCCGCGAGCCGCTGCAGCTCGAACTCAGGCACGCCGATGCCGTGCAGCGCCGTGCGCTGGCGCTCGCACGCGTCCGCGAGCTCGTCTGTGGCCTTGCGGAGGCGCGCGGCCGCCTGCTTATGCGCCGCCGCCGCGGACGCGTACTCGTCGTTCACGCTCTTGATTTCGTCGCGCAGCACGCGCACGTAGACCTCAGACGCCTCCTGCAGCGCTGCGAGCGGCTCGGCCACCTGCTCCTCGAGCACGGCGGCGAGCAGCAGCTGGTGGTTGCACGCGGCGTCCACGAAACTCTTGACCTCGGCGAGCGCGCGGCGGATGCTCGAGCCGGGCTCCTCGAGCTCGTCAAGCGCGCTCGGGGTGTCCGGCGGCAGCTGCGCCTGGGGCGAGAGCGACGCCTGCGGCGCCGGCAGCAGCGCGCGCAGCTCGTCGCTGGCGGCGCGCTCGGCGAGCGCCTTGCGCCGGAAGAAGCCCACGAGCCCCAGCAGGCTGCGCTTGCCCTGCTCCGCGTGCGCATAGATGTCGGCGAACGGGATCTGGCAGAACGTGCGCCGCCAGTGGTTCTCGGCGCTCGCCCACGCGCCGTCGTCACCGCGGTCCTCGTCCATGAGATCGATGTGGGTTCTCTGATTTTATAGGTACTTGTATTCCGACTGAATGGTATCTTCTAGCGAGAAGCAGAACATGGAAGCGACGCGCATCCTCTGCCGGGTACACGACGCGCAGCGGCGCCTGCCGACCACAAGTGCTATCGTGCTCAGATTCTCGATTCTCGTGTCGCTCCTCGCGTCTCGCGTCTCACTCACTCTCGCGCTTCGTCTTCTTCATCTTCGTCGTCGTCGTCTTCCGTGTCCACATGGTCGCCGTCGCGCTCTCGTCCTCGCTCGCTCACTCGCTCGCGGCGCTTCCTTGCCGCCACTGTGTCCTGCCTAATACCTACGACCTATCCTACCGTCCTACTGCTTCCGTCCGCCCAAGCACGCGCGCGCACACACACTCACACACACTCACGCGCTCGGTCCGGTCCCGGGTCTTCTCGTTCTAATCGCTCCAGCCTCCCAAGGCCGAGTCGTCCCGACTCGCCTGCATTCGTTCGCTCGCCCGGCTGCTCCTGTCTCGAGTCAGGATGGCGCACCGACAGGCAGACGCCCGGATCGTTCGCTCGTCTGGGTGGTGGCGGTGGGGGGAAGGGAGTCGCCATCTCACTTCGTCTTGGATCAGGACTCGCGCGGAGTCGCCTGTGCCGCGCCGCCCGCCGCTTCGCGAGCGCGACGCGCGACCGCGAGTCGTGATCGTCCTCCGCCTTGGGATAGAAGGAGCGCGTCGTCCTCAAACGAGGGGAAGCACCACTCTACCTGTAGTGGTGCTGGAAGCCCGACGGCGCCGACGGGAGAGCGAAGTCCAGTCGCTGCTGCTCCTGCTGCTTCTTCTCCAGGTCGTCGTCAGGACCGAGGTCCGAGCCCCCGATGATACTCTCCAGCGCAGAGTCGAGCGGCAGCTCGGGCTCTTGCTGCGGCAGGAACTCGGCCGGCTGCAGGAACCCGCCGAGCGCGCTGTACGCTGCCGAGTCGTCGCCGCTGCGCATGCCCAACCCGCTTCGTCCGAACCGTCCGCCGTGTCTGTAGCCGCTGCCGCTCATGCCCATCATGCCGCTGCCGAACCCGTTGCTCATGCCGTTGCCGCTGCCGCTCGGAGCGAACTCCGGAGGGTTCCACGCGCTCTGGTCCAGCGACGTCCCAGGCGAGTCCATCGGCTGCGTCGAGAACATCGGGAAGAACGACGGTGACGACGGCGAGCGGGAGGGGTGCACGCCTTGGTTCTGCTGCTGCTGCTGCTGCAGGCTTGGCCACGCTTGGTCCCACGGCGCCGCCTGCCAGGACAGCTGCTGCGAGTCTTCACCCACGTCGGCTCCGAGCCCGTTGGATAGATAGCTAGAGTCCGATTGACTGATGAACGGGACTTCCGAGGCGGCCGACGGCTGCGGCGGGGCGGCAGGCGACAGGTTCCACTGTTCAATCACTGGGTCGGCGACGAGTGGGCTCATCGTCGACCCCAGCGGCGAGAAGTGGCCGCTCATCGAGGACCCAAGAAGGTGGCTCGGCGAGTCGAGCGACGAGCTCGCGGAGATCGACGGCGTGGAGCCCGTGTCGCCAAGCGCGAGGCTCGAGAGTGCGTCGGTGACGCCGTCGGTCGGGTAGCTCTCGCCGTTGACGCTGTGGGAGGACGACGCGAGGTCGCTCATTGACAGCGGTCCGGACGACGCGCTGAACGGCTTGGGGGTCGCGCGGCCGAACCGGACAACCGCCGCGTAGCCGACGAGCGTGCCGCTTGCGACCAGGTTGTTCGTTGTGGCTGATGAGGAAGCGGCAGTCGATCCGTTCGCTCTCGAAGGCGTCCCCGGCACAGATCGCGCAGTCGTCGACGTCGAGCTCACGCTCAGGTCCTCGAGGCTGCAGACAGAGCCCGGGCCGGTCGTGCCACTGAACGACCCAGCGCGTGACGACGCCGATCTCGGAGGGGGCACATCCGTCCTCGGCACTGCTCGTTTCACCTCCACCTGCAGCAGCAACAGCACGTCACACCGACCGATCGTGAGTGCTCCCACCCACTTTGCTTCAAGCCACTCGCATCGGAGACAACGCGTACCGATTTGCCGTCGATCACGTGGTTCGGCTCTTGCAGCACGAGCTCGACGCTGCTCTCACTCTCGAAGATCACGAAGCCGAAGCCCCGCGACTTGTTCGTCTCGCGGTTGAACATGACTTCGGCGGACACAACTTTCCCGAACTGCGCAAAGTACTTCTTGAAGTCCACTGCGCGTCGTGGGTTGCGTGAACAACACACGCACACACGACGTCAGCAGCCCACTCGTGACGCCTGTCACATCCCACCAGACGCCGACTGCACGCACCGTCTTTCGTCTCGTAGTGGAGTCCGCCCACGAAGATCTTTTTGGTCGCGCCGACGCCGTTGCTCATGCCGAGGTTGCTCGGTATTGCGCTGCTCCCGAGCGCGCGGAGTGACATGCCGCTGTTGCTGCTGCTGCTGCTGCTGAGGTCCCGCGCGCTCTCGGCGCGGGGCACTGCGCGCTTCGCCTCGACCTGGTGACCGTGACCACAGCGTGAGCGAACGAAAAACAGCTCGAGAGATCCCGCCTTCCCCCCTCCCCCCAGACAACGTACCCTGCGACTGTCTAGGATGTGGGTGGGCTGCGCCAGGGCTCGGTCCACGCACGAAGGGTCCGCATACGTGATGAAGCCGAACCCGCGCGAGCGCCTGGAGATCGGATCCTTCATCACGACGGCGTCCGTCACGGGTCCGTACGCCGCGAAGTACGCGCGCAGCTTCTCTGCAGTCGCCGCGCACAACCAACCCGACGGTCAGATCCTGCCCCTCACAACGACGCTCTTGCAGTGAGCGACGCAGGTCGCATGGAAGGGGGAGCCTCACCATCTGTGGTCTCGTACGAGAGTCCGCCGATGAAGATTTTCCTGTCATCACCGCCGGCAGCAGCACGTCGTCGTTGTCCCATATCGTCAGCCTCGCTCCCCTCGCGACAGACCGAGAGGCAACTCACCCGAGCTTGGTCGTCGCGTCCGCCATGGCTGCGCTCGGCGTCAAGCCCGCGGGGCCGTCGGTGGGGCGAGCGTGCGTCGTAGCTGCTCGCGAAGAGCTATCGCCGCTCGGCGGGAGAAGAGGAAAGGCGGGCGGCCGCTACTGCTACTGCTACAGCGCGTGCCGCGTGTGCAGTCGGCGCGTCGGTCGGACGCCTCGCGCGAGTGAGGTTGTGCGTCCGAGAGCGAGCGGGCGCGAGGTGCGAGCGCGGGAGTGGCGGTCTGTCGGTCGGTCGTCGGTCGTTCGGTTGGAGTGGCCGCGCTGCTGCTGCTGTTGTCGTCGCCGTCGTCACCCCAAAGTGCCGACTGCTGCTTTTTGGTGCGGCGCGCGGGTCTGTTCTGTCCTGCTTGCCTGCCTGCGTGCGTGCCCCCCTGCGTGCGTGTGCTGCACTGCAAGTCCTCGTGCGCTCGCTCTCACTCTCTCTCGCTTCGACGACCGCGTCAGCAGAGTATCGGGGAGAAGGAGGAGCCGCACCCGATCGATTGTGGTGTGGTCCACGCGCAGTTGGTGTCTTTGCCCTACCCCTTGACTGTTTTTTCAATGTGGCGCTTTGCGTCCAAAAACAGTACTTTTCCGCCTTGTTTCTGTTCGTCTGGCTCGCGCTGATTGGTTGCTCGCACTCTTCACTGAAGCCCGGTCTAAATATAATTTCTAGAAGACTACACCAAAGTCTCTCCAATTTGAGCAAGAATATTTAGCCTCGGATCCAGTATGCCTCGCAATCACGCAAAGAACGACCGAAGAGCTCGTAATTGACCGTGTCGGTATCCAGGAGAAAATAGGAGTAAATTCTGAAGGAGTGTCACTTGGTGATCGCCAGCGCGAGATGGTGGGTGGGAGCGCGAAATGGCCGTGAACAATGAAGAATTGAGCGCGTCCTGTGTAGAGAACACTGGGGAGATATATTGGCTGGAAGCGATTTTGCGCGCAAGGTGCTGTCGCCGCTGCCTTCCGCCTTCGCGAGCCCAGGGCTCGCTCGCTCGAAGCTTAACCACGCTGCTTCAAGGCGATGTGGCGGCAAAATTCGCACTTAAGCGCATTATCCTGGAAGTGTGTCGCATGCAGAAACTTTCGCTTCACTTGACATTTGTATGCCTCGTTTGCAGATTCGCGTACCTCTCGACAAAGTTAAGCAGAAACCTAGTCGCGTAGTTCTTCGTATACGTCCGAATCGCACCTACACGAGGTTTAACGGCTCTCCTTTGCCAAACGAAGCGCACCACACAACAAACCCAAGCAGCAGCACCGACCGCCAGGACGATCTCCGGACCGCCCGATCGCCCGCTGACCACCAGAACTCCTCGTCTCACCCGCGCGCGCTCAGCCGCATGACGCCCGTACTCGCGCTGCGACAGCGCACGGCGCTCCTGCGACCGCTCGCGGCGGCGGCGCGCACGCTCAGCAGCATCAGCTCCAGCGGCGCCTCCACCGGCAAGCCGCTCGCCGACATGCTGCGCGAGCTCAAGGCGAGCGAGCACTTCGACCTCGTGGTGATCGGCAGTGGACCCGCGGGGCAAAAGTGCGCGATCGACCACGCGAAGCACGGCAAGAGCGTCGCGGTCATCGACAAGCGCGACATGCTCGGCGGCGTCTGCATCCACACCGGCACCGTGCCGTCCAAGGTGCGTGCGCTCGTGTGGATGGGTTTGCATCGAGGGCGGTGATGCGAGTGATGTACATGCACGCGCGCTGACCTCTTGAGTGCGCGGGCGGACGCGCAGACCTTCCGCGAAGCCACGCTGCATCTGACGGCGTATCGCCACCGCAGCTTCAACGACGGGCAGTCGTCGCCCATGAAGCGCTTCGGCATCGAGGACATCCTACAGCGCGTGAAGAAGGTCGAGCACGCCGAGATGGACATCACGCGCCACCAGCTGCTGCGCAACGGCGTGGAACTGATCAACGGCACGGCGCGATTCCTGCCGAGTCCGGACAAGAACATGATCGCCGTGCTCTCGAACGACAGCTACACGACCGCGACGGACGCCAAGCGCCACTCGAGCGCCAGCATCTGCAAGCGGTGCGTCCGCTCGCGGCCGTTGCTCGGAGGTGATGAAGCCGGCGACTGACGTGGTGGCGTCTGGGTTTGGATGCGCAGGGTGCTCACCGCAGACAAGTTCCTGATCGCGGTCGGCACGCGTCCGGCGCGCCGCCCGGACATCCCGTTCGACGGCGAGACGATCTTCGACAGCGACCAGCTGCTGTGGGGCGGCGTGAAGACCGTGCCGAAGCGCCTGATCGTCGTCGGCGCGGGGGTGATCGGGATGGAGTATGCGTCAATGATGAGCATCATCCCGGGGATGGAGGTCACGATCATCGACGGGCGGAAGGAGATCCTGGACATGGCGGACCGCGAGGTCTCGGAGGCGCTCTGCTACTCGATGCGCCAGACCGGCGCGCGCTTCTTCGTCGAGGAGACGATCAAGAGCGTCGAGAAGGCGGCGAACGGCGAAGTGGTCGTGCACCTGAACAGCGGCAAGACACTCGTGGGTGACGGGCTCCTGTACACGCTCGGGCGTCAGGGCAACACGGAGGGACTGAACCTCGCCGCTGTGGGGCTCGAGGCGGACAAGCGCGGACTCATCCAGGTGGACCACGACCTCCAGACCGCTGTGTCTCACATCTACGCTGCAGGAGATTGCATCGGCTTCCCGGCGCTCGCGTCGACGTCGATGGAGCAGGGCCGCCTCGCGTCCGTGCACATGCGCACGTCCAAGCCGACGAACAAGAAGGGAGCGTCGGAGACCGAGTCGACGGACCCGCAGTTCATGCGCACGCGCATGCGCTCCGGCGAGGTGTTCCCGTTCGGCATCTACACGGTGCCCGAGATCTCGATGGTCGGGAAGAACGAGCAACAGCTCACGAGCCAGAGCGTCCCGTACGAGGTCGGCGTCGCGCGCTACGAGGAGCTCGCGAAGGGCCAGATGCTCGGCGGCGTGCCGGGCTTCCTCAAGATCATCTTTTGCCCCAACTCGCTGCAGGTGCTCGGCGTGCACGCGATCGGCGAAGGCGCGACGGAGATCATCCACATCGGCCAGGTCGTCATGTCCACCGGCGGCACGATCGAGTACTTTCGCAACGCCGTGTTCAACTACCCGACGCTCGCGGAGGCGTATCGCGTCGCGGCACTCAACGGGCTGCGCAAGGTCGAGAGTCTTCGGAAGTAAGAAGGAGACCCGGCGAGCCACCCGGAGCATCTGCAGAGTAGCAACAGGAACAGCACCAGCAGCAGCGCGCGAGTGTGAGTGCGCTTGCTTGGGACCAACGCACTGGAACGCGATTCGCACCAGTGGCCGAACAGAACACATGAACACCGCATCCAAGTTCGTCCTCCAACTTGCTCTTGCTCTCTCGCAATCGCTCGGGTCGGAACGAGTCCCGCGGTGGCGATCCAGGAAGCAGCAGCTCCGTTCATCCTAGCGCTCGAGAGGTTCGCAGTCGAACGCGACGCCATCCACGCCGACTGCCCGACTACTGCAT
>JAASFS010000107.1:0-35874 GCA_023333865.1 Globisporangium perplexum | reverse complement strand
ATTGAGCGAGTGCGCGAGACAGAGTACTTGTCATGAAGTGTTCGGTCGGTGATCGAGGTGCAAACGGAGCTTGATCGTCGTGGGCTCGCTAGGAGCCCGCAGTAGGAACACAAGCGATGATCCGATCGCTCTGATGAAGTGTCGATCCTTGGTGCGATGGCACGCTGTTGCTGGTGCAGCGGGCCGCCACCACAGCGCGAGCTCGCGTTGCTCTCATGAGAGCATGTTCGCTTGACCAGCTGGGCTGTTGAATCAAGCATTACGTTTGGCTCTGTTTTATCTCCAACAGCGCGTTTTTAGACGTCCGGTTTAGCGAACATTTCGCGAAAAAGCTGGTTGAAGTTGATTGAGAAAAGCAACCTGATTTGCTTAAAATAAATGTGAAATAAGAAAGGTACTTGAAGTGATTCGCCTGAAATGGTGCATCTCGACATTCGATTCGCCAAAATATTCTCGCAACGGGTTCAAAAAAGCCCGCGAACAAAGCGCTCGCAAGTTTGCATGTCGCCGAGCAGCGAGCTGGCAAACTGTGCGTGGAGCTTTTGTGCTGCCGCTGTCTGTCCGAAGCATGCGCTGCCTGCATGCTTGCGATGCGTTGTTCTCGACTCGGGTGCATGCAGCTCATTTGTCTGTGTGTGCGTGATGAAAAGCGGTGATGAAAAGCGGTGATGAAAAGCGGTGATGAATACGAGGGGATGGATGGTTAGGGGGCAGCAGCCGAGCTTGAAAAAGTGATGTGTATCCAGCCAAAGTGTCGAGAATCGAGCATGGATGTCGAGATGCTGGAGGTATTCTCGGCGCGCTCGGATCCGCCAGGCAGGCGGACAAGACCTCCGCCTCCGCTGCGAGCCGCATCTTGCTGCGTGCGCTGTGGGCTCTGAGCTCTGGGTCCTGAGCGCTGAGCTCTGAGCGCAGATCGCCGCCTTTCGGGCTTTGTTGTGACAGTAAATCGCCTCGTTTCTGCAAGTCGGCGTGAGGGCCAATGGTGCCGCCGCTCTCTCCCTCGCTCACGCTCACTGCCAAGCTCCGCTCCACACTGGCTTGCTTGCAGGCGGTGGCTGTTTGGTTGGGCGAGCCTCGCCGCCTTGTCTGCAAGTCTGCAAGTCTCGAGGCTTCGCGCCAGGCTTTCGGCTTTCATCGCCTACTTGAAGCGAGTAACCCGCAGAGCCACCAACTTCAAACAGCGACCAGCGATTCCCACAGCAGGCGACGACGGCCAGCGCTCATGCTCGCGATGGTCAACGGCGGCGCCGACATGCGCGCGACGACGACGGCGATGGCGACGACGACGACCGAGCAGGAGAACAGCTACCCGCCCAAGTCCATCCCGGCGCCCGTGCTGGTCGCGCACGAGACGTACGGCGCGGCCCGCGAGCTCCAGCACCAGCAGTACCACCAGCACCACCACAGTCACCGACTCGACGACGCCCCACACGGCGACGGCAGCTTCCTGCGCCTGGCGCGAGGGCCGCTCGCCACCGCCACTAACACGATCGGCAACCTTAGCAGCCACCATCGCCACCATGCGATGATGGCCGAGGCGCTCGCCAGCGGCGGCGGCACCGAGTCGGACTCGTCCGCGAAAGCGGCGAGGGCTTCATCATCATCGTCGTCGTCGGCAGCGGCGCGCAGCAAGGAGAAGCGCTCGACCAAGTCCAAGTGTCCGCCGGGGCTGCGCAGCGGCAAGTGGACGCCCGAGGAGGAGGCGTTCACCAACATGCTCATCCACTTCTTCAAGCGCGGGATGCTGCACATCGAGGACGGCACGTCGCTGCGCTGGTACCTCGCCAAGCGACTCAACTGCGAGGCCATGCGCGTGACCAAGAAGCTCAAGGGCAACTCGTCCATCGGCAAGCAGATCTTCCGTGCGCTCGAGCCGAGTGAGGGGAACCTGCTCGCGATCAAGCACGCCGCCGAGGAGCTCGCGATCGTCGAGAACCTCTTCCTCGACTCGCTCGCGGTCACGGCCGCGGCGCCGCCACCGAGCGACCACCTCGCCGCCTCGTACCTGCCGCGCGTGAAGAAGTCCCCGCCGCCGCGGTCCAGCGCGCTCCTCAGGCACCAGCCGAGCCTCGAGGCGAAGAAGCTCGCGGCGAGCCGACAGCACGATGCGGGCGACGACTTCCCGCGCGCCGCGAGCGAGGACGCCAAGCTGCTGCTCCATTTCTTTGAAGGCGTGCAGGAGACGCCGTCTGAGGCGGACGAAGCGGACGGCGCCGCCGCGCCGGAGGTCGAGAAGAAGCGGCACTTCAGCGAGCTCGAGTCGTCCCAGAGCAGCGCGTCATCATCCTCGTCGTCCTCCTCTCGGTCGGACCCGCGCACGTCCGACTTGGGCGGCGACGGCGGTGACGACGATGATGACGACGACGAGGAGATCGCACCGCCAGCGTCCAAGCGGCAGTCCGTCCAGATCGCCAACCTCATGGGTTAATCCCCGCCCCCCTCCCCCCCCATAGAGAACCGCACACACGCACGGTCAGCATCCCAGCGCGGCGCTGTCGCCGTCGCCGCCATTTTGACCCCGCTGTTCCATAGAGAAGACGGCGACGACGACGGCAGCGCGCGCGCGAGCGGCGGCACCGCCACCTTATTATCACCCCCACCCTCCTGCATCCCCCGCGCGCCTCCAGCCAGTCAGCACCTGCGTCGCTCGTGCCGGCGTTTTGTACACAACACAGTAGAGAGCTCATACATTCCGCGCGTTGTCTCGATCGTCACCGTCGTCGTCGTCATCGTCGTCGCTGACCAAGTCGCTGACCAAGTCGGACGCTAGGACTTGAGCCGCGCCGCACCGGCCGTCGTCCACGCCAGCAGCCACTTGAGGTCCGTGAGCGCGTACTTGAGCGCCTTCGTCCACTCCGCCTGCTTGTGCTTCAGGAAGAGTACCGAGTGGCCATGGATCGCGTGCTTGGAGACCTTGTACGGCGCGCGGAACGTCGGGTCCGCGCTCTCGACGGCCGCGAGGAGTTGCCGGAGACAGGTGATCCACGCGCCGAGGCCCAGGTTGAAGTGCGATTCGGCGAAGTTGTCCTGGTCCGACCCGTGCCTGCGAGTGAACGAGAGCGGGTCAGTCGGAGCTCTCCGAGGCGGCGGCGGTCGAGAGCGAGCGCGACGCACAGCGAGTACTCCATGCGCAGGTTCGTGACGCGCACGATCTTCGAGAAGCTCCCGAGCGGCACGATCTTGAAGCTGCGCACAGCAGAGCGGCACAAGCGTCAGCGGGTCTGCGAGCGCCAACTCGACGCCACGGCAGCGCCTGCCTCTCTCCCTTACTCAGAGAACTCGAGCCCGACGCTGGTCGCGAGCGTCTGGAGCAGCAGCGCCGCCTCCCCCAGCCCCGCGTTGATCTCGTTCCACTCGACCGGTGCCGCCGCCGTCTGCCCCACGCGGAAGTTGTTGATCGTCGCGTACGGCCCGCTGTGGCCGATCGCGAAGAGGTCCGAGAGAATGGTTGCGTGCTGGACCGCCGCGTTCTTCAGTTCGATGCCTTCGATCTGCGCGCGCGCGCCGTCGCGGAGGTCGCTGAACGTCTCGTCGTGGAAGCGCAGCTCGTTCAGCTCCTGCCACATCAGCGCTTCCTCCTGCGCGAGCGCGGTTGCGTCTCGGAGCAGCGACGTCTGTCGCTCGTGGATCTCCGCGCGCTCCTTCTCCATCAGCTGCAGGTTCTCCTCCAGCGCCGCCAACTCTTCTTCGTACTGCGCAGGCGTCAGAGAGTGAGCGAGCGGCGCGTCACCCAGGAGCCTCCAGCCTCACACCACACGCGACGAGCGTGCACGCACGCACGCACGTATTTGATCCGCTCGTTCACCTGCTCGACCTCCTCGTTGCGCATCGAGGAGCCAGCCGAGTGCAAGTAACCGGCGAAGCTCCGCTTGTCGAACCGCGCGCGCTCCGCTTGGCTGTCGCCGCCCGCATCCAGGCGTCAGTCGCGCCGACCCGCCGTCCTCAGAGCCAGCAGCTCTCGTATCGCGCACCTGTCGATCTGCAGGATCATGCTGTCCACGCACTCCTTGCACGCAGGCGTCGTCACGGGAACTCCCGCGCTGACGACGCAGCACCACACGACGAGCGTCAGCGCCACCCTCAGCACTTCGGCTCTCACCCCCGCGGCGTCCGCCCTACCAGTGCGCGTGGTGCGTCGTGATGAGCTGCACGTGGTCGCTCAGCTCCGCGTGCGCCATGCCGGTGACGCTCACACTCTCGCCCAGTGCGATCGGCTTGTCTCGGAACGCATTCGCGCTCGCGCTGCTGAGGCGCGGGCTCGGGCCGCCGCTGAGTCGCGGACTGGGACTGCCACTCTTGGGCGTCGGCGTCGTCGGTGCTGGTGGCGGCTGCCGCCTCTCTGTGCCAAAGTACTGCTCCTGAACGTGCGACTCCGTGTTCCTCCTACTGAGCGCGCTGCTGATGCTTGGGAAGTAGTCGGCGCCTCCGAAGCCCACGGCGCTCTCGCCGAGCGACGGCAACATGCCCGAGGCGGTCACGCTCATCGGCAGCAACACGTAGCTCTCACCGAGTGCGGGGCCTTGCATCCAGAGAGAGAGAGAGAGAGAGTGATTGTTGCACTAGGTCAGCGCGAACAGCGAGCGCTCGCAGAGAGAGCAGGAGGCGCGCGCACCGGCGAGCGGTGGCGGCTCTGCGTCGAGCGCGCGCTGGCACTGCCGGCAGCGCGGCATGTTCTCAGGTTGCAATCAAAAGTATCAGTTTGATACCAAACACTCACATCTTCTTGCGAGCCGCCACACACTCGAGCTCGTGGCGCGCGCGGTCCTTCTCACGCAGCTCGTCGCCGCAGCCGCCACACGTGACAAAGCGCATGTCGCAGACGCGCTCGTGCTTCTTCACGGCGTGCGCGGCCAGCACGTGTCGGCAGCCGAGCGGGCACCAGACGCTGCGCAGCTGGCACTCGGCGCTCTCGTGGCGCTGCTGCTCGTGCGCGCGCAGTGGCCGCTGGCAGCCGAGCGCGCACTCGACCGCCCGCATGCGGCACTGCGTCGCGCGGTGCGCGCTGAGCGCTGCGAGCGGCACGTCGCTCTGTCCGCAGAGCCCGCAGACGGAGATGCGCTGTGTGCAGGAACCGCTCAGGTGCGCGGCGCGCTCCTCGTCCGCGAGCGACAGCCCGCAGAGCTCGCAGCGTACGAGGCGCTTGCGGCACTCGGCTGTAGTGTGCGCGTCCATCACGTGCAGCGGCACGCGGCGTCCGCAGCGCAGCGCGCAGAGCGTCAGGCGCCGCGGGCACTTGTCGCCGACGTGCTCGGGGAGCTCCTCGAAGACCACGTCCTGCGCGCCGCACTTGCTCGGACACGGCACCTGGCGCCGCGCGCACTCGTCGCATTCGTGGACCAGCAGCGCGCTCGCGACGACGGACTCGCCGCATCCCCACTTGCACGCGACACGGCGCAGCGAGCAGAGCCGGCTCTCGTGGTGACCGCGCTGCTTGAAGAGCAGGTCGCTCGCGCCACAGCCGTTGCGGCACCGCACTCGCCGGTTCGGGCACTCGGTCGTCTGGTGCGCCTTGAGGTCCATGAAGCGCAGCGCGTCGCCGTCGCCTCCAGCGCCGCAGTCGAAGGGACAGGACACGCGGCGCATCGGGCACCTGCTCTGCGCGTGCACGACGTGCTTCTGGTGCGTCATCTGCTCGCCGCAGCTGCAGTGGACCGTGCGGAGCTCACACTCGTCGCGGTCGTGCGCGCTCAGGTGCTCGTACGCGAACGACGCGCCGCACTTGGGCTGCGCGCACGAGACGCGCCGCAGCCGACACTCGCTCGCCAGGTGACCCGGCAGGCTCTCCGCCCAGATATCCGCGCCGCCGCACGCGAGCGGACACTGCACGAGCCGCTTCGGACACGCGTGCGTCTCGTGGTGCTCGAGCGGGTGCGTACGCTCGAGGACGACGCTGCTGCGCACACGGAGGTCGTCGACGTTCGCCATGAACCCGCACCCCCACCGGCACACGCCGTAGAGCGCCGACACGCTCGAGTAGAATCGCCCGCGGTTCCCAGCCTGCGCCGCGCCGAGCAGGTGCATCGCGTCGCCGAAGCCGCGCTCCTGCGCGTGCGCGAACGCCGACTTCCCGGTCTTGTCGAGCGCGAAGACGTCGATGGCGGGCTGCTCGACCAAGAAGCGCACGAACTCGGTCTTCCCGTTCGCGGCGGCGGCCATGAGCGCTGTCCTACCGTGCACGCGCGACGCCTGGTTCACGTTCGCACCGCGGTCCAACAGGACCTGCGCGCAGAGCAAAGCTCCGTGGTGCGCGGCGGTGCTCAGCGCGGTGCGTCCAGTGGAGCTCTCGAAGTTGACGAACGGGTGGTTGGCCGGGCGGTCGAGCAGGAACTCGACCGCCAGCACGTCGCGCTTGTCGAGGTTCTCCACGTACAGCTCCTCCACGCACGCAGCCATGAGCGCGGACCGACCATCGCGACGGGTCTCGTAGTCGGCGTACGCGCCGCGATCCAGCAGCGCGGACACGGCGAGGAAGTCTCGTGCGAGAATCGCAGCCTCCAGCGCAATGTGCAGAGTCTTGAGCTCCGCCGCTTTCTTCGCGACGTTCTTGCGTGCCGCGATCTCCCGGCGGCGCTGCTCCTGCGCGTGCGTGAGCTTCGCGAGCGCTGTGGTCACGAGCGCGTGTGTGTCGCTGTAGCGCGTGGCGTCGGGGTCCCAGCCCCTCCCTCTCCGGAACGTCTGGCAGTTCCACCGCTGCATCGCGAGCTCGAGCGTGTCGGTCGGGAGCATCGGTCCGGTTGATCCTTCGGAGGCGACCAGCGGCGTCAGCTTCCACCCGCTCGACAGCTGATGATGCGCCACCGGAGCTCGCGCCGGTGCACCGTGCTGAAGTGGCGATGACACCGTCTCGTCAGAGTCGATGGCTCCAGGGAACACGCGCAGCGGCAGCACGTGGGTCTTGTGCCAGAGCGCGGCGTCGTGCGCGAGCAAGATTTCGACGACCTGCGGGAACCCGTTGAAGATCGCCTCGTGGAGCGCCACGCGGTGCGTGTGGCGGAAGAGCGCGATCTTGCGGCGGAAGTGGCTCAGCAGGAACGCGAACGCGACGTTGCGCACAAGCGCGTCGACAGCCTCGTCCGACCGCGCCTTCACCTCCCTCGCGTCGACCCGGCGCCGCAACTTGCGCTTCTGGAGGAACTCGCGTGCAACGAGCTGCACGAGCGACGCGCACAGGTGCTGCTCTTCCTCTGCGTAGCCCGCGCGAGCGCCGTGCGCGAGCAGCATGTGCACGACGGCTTCATTCCCGACCGCAGCCGCGAACGTCAGCGGCGTGTGGCCGTTGAGCGCCGAGAACGTGAGGATCCGGAAGGCTTTGAGGCGCTGCTGGGCGGCGAAGAGCTCCTTCTCCTCGCTCTCGACGCGGAGCCGCGCCGCGTCGACTTCTTCCTGCCGCGCGGGCAGCGAGCGCGTCGCGACCTGCATCTCGAACTGCGCCTGCTGCAGCGTCTCGCGGGTGCCGTTGAGCGAGATCGCGAGCCGGCGCTTGCGCTCGCCGAGCGTCTGCCGCTCGGCGCGAGACTTGTACTCCATCTCGACGCCCTGCACCCACGCAGCAAGCAGCGTCACGAAGTTCCCGCGCAGTTCGTCCACGGGAGGCAGTCGCGCGATCGCTTTGCGCTCGACGAGCGAGTTCGGCGTGTCCTCGGCGGTGGGTTCCGGCACCTGGAAGCTGGCGATGGAGGCAGCGAAGCCCGGCGCGCGGATGCACTCGCGCCGCACCTTCGCCATCACATCGGGCGTCATAACGTTCTTCCGGTACCCGCGCAGGCGCTGCAGCAGCGTACGGTCCATGAGCAGCGCCTGCGCCGCCTTCCACCACTCCATGTCGGTGTACTCAGCAGCGTTGTGGCGTCCGCGCGGCATCACTCCGCTGATCATGCAGATCGCCTTCATGACGGGGAGGAACTCTGGCGGCACGTGGATGTTGAGGAGCTTGGCGATGTCTTGGGCCGTGATCTCCCGGATGAGCTTCTGCATGTCCATCTCGAGGACGCTCGAGTCCGCGAGCGAGGCGTCGTGGTGCGAGTCCACGCGCGCGACCTGGCTCGAGCAGTCGATCACCTGCTCCGAGAGGTTCGAGACGCGCACCATCTTGGCTTCGGTGTCGGCGACGCTCTCGTTGAACACTCGGATCGCGTCAGCGTGTTCGACGCGCGCCTGCTGCACCAAGGTCGCCTGCTTGCTGAGTTCGTCGCGCAGTTCCTGGAGCTGATCGACAGCTGTGGTGCTCGTGTCGGTCGGTCGCGACACGCTGTATCGGAGGAACTGAGCTAGGAAGTCGTAGTCGGAGCACGCGATCGCCACGAAGAGCTCGCGCTGCTCGCGTTCGAGGGCTTCCCGCTCTTCGAGCAGCTGCAGGATCGCGCTCCAGCCGTTCGGGCTGTCATCCGACGGGGTCGCGAGCGAACGCACCATCGCAACAAGATTGCGTCCTTGGCGGTTCGTGTGCGAGACGTTGGCGCGCTGCTCGAGCAACAGTTCGACGAGCTCCAAGTTCTGCGCCAAGCAGGCTTCAGCGAGCGCCGTGCGACCGCGCGACGTCTCGAAGTTGACATCCGCGCCGAAGCGCAGCAGGGTCTTGACGATCTCGACGTTCCCGACGCTCACTGCCATCGACAGCGGCGCGAAGCCGTTCGCGAACTCTTCTTGGAGCGCGCCGGCGGCGTCCACGCTCTGCAAGAAGTACGTCACGAGGTCCTCGTCTTGGGTCTTGAGAGCCCAGAGCAGCGCGTTCTCCTCGTGGCTCGTGCACCGCACAAGTCTCCTACCTGCGAACCAGAGTCGGATCGGCCGTGCGCACACCTTCGCGCCAGTGCCGCACGAACAGAGGCGTTGTCGGCACCGCTTCCAGTGAGACTCGAACTGGTACGCGAAGAGCTTCTCCTGACACCCACTCGGACACTCGATCACGCGCATCTCGCACGCGAGCTCCAGATGCGCGTCGAGATCGCAGCAGGGAACGTACACACCACACTTGTTGCTGCAAAACACGCTGCGCTTGGCGCACTCACCCTCCTCGTGGGCTTCTGCGTCGACCTCCTTCAGCACTTGTCCGCATCCGCGTCGACAGTGCAGCAGCCGCTGCGGACACAGCAGCGACTTGTGCTCCTGGAGCTTCGCGAACACCGTGCGCTGGTCGCAGCTGCTGCACGTGACGACGCGCTGCGTGCAGTTGAAGAGCAAGTGGTGGCCGACCTCGTTGTACTTGAGCACTTCGCCGCACTTGGCGTTGCAGGGGCCATACTCGCGCAGCGGACACTCGGACAGCGCGTGCGTGCGCTGCTCGCAGAACCAGATCGCTCTCTCGCAGCTCGAGCACTTCACGAGCCGCTTCGGACACTGCGAGGACTCGTGCGCACCGACTTCAGACCTCGGCACCTTGCTCGAGCACCCAAGTCGGCACCTTCGCGGTATCTTCGCACACTGCCGATCGAGATGGTCCTCAAGCGCTTGCCACTTGACGGCTTCGTGGCAGTGCTGGCAGAACACCGAGCGTAGTGTGCATGCATGCTCTTCGTGCTCTCCTAGCGACAAGAACGGCATCACTGCGCCGCACCCCAATCGACACGACGCGTTGCGCATGTTGCATCGCTTCCCGATGTGTACCGAGACCCCCTGCGACGGCAGCCGCTGCGCACATCCAAGTGGACACGGCACGAGGCGGAGATGGCACTCGCTCTCGACGTGCGCTGCGATTGCCCGTGCTTCAACGAGCGGACACTGGAATGTCGTCGCCGGGTTCACGCGAGTGCTGTCAGGGTCGGCTGACGACCCTGACGCGGACTCGAGCGACAGGATGTCGAACTCGCGTCGGTACAGCGAGATCCACTCCGAGTGCCCGTCCGAGAACTCTACCAGGTGTTTCTTGTCTGCCGGCGCGTACGTCAGTACTCGGCACTGAACCCGACGGTGCTGGGAGTCTTCTTCCACTCGCTCGAGTTCAGCTTCGAGTTTCTCCTGGTGCTCGCCGAGCCATGCGCGCACGACGTCCTTCGTGGCGTCTCTCGCGATCAGCTCCCAGCCGTCAACTGCATGTCTATCGAGGCCCGTGCACAGTGGCGGATCGTTGGTCGGCTTGAGCAAGAGATCGAGGAACCGCCGACCCGCATCGACGCGCTGTCGCAGTGCACGCAAACTCGGACTGCAGCTTGTGGTGTCGATCGCGATCTTCGTCTCGGTGTCTTCCATCGAGTGTTCTGTCGAGTCTTCGCGCTGGTGCACGCCACCGAGCAGCACGATCTTCTTCCCGCACAGATCGAGCGGACAGCGCGCCAAGCGCCTCGTACAGTCCCCGGCGTCCTCGAGTATGTGCACGCGCATCAAGCTCGCAGACAGCGACACCGGCGTCCCCGCGGCTTCGCATCCATGCGGACACGACTTGGTCTCCAGTTCGCACTGCCACTTGTAGTGCTCGGGCTGGAAGCAACTGAGCAGCGAGCCGCTCAGCACGCATCCGTTCCGACAGGCTACTGGACGAAAGGGACACTCGCGCTGCTCATGGTGATAGCGGCTCTCAGGTGAGCCACCGATCGCTTCTTCGCACCCGTTGATCGTCCATCGGCACGCGAGCTTGCGCTTCTCGCACAGATGCGTGAGGTGGAACGCCATCTCGTCCGCGGTGACGGATGCGCCACAGCCCCTGCCTTCTCCTCTTGCAGACGCGGAAGCAGCAGACTTGGTGGCGTCGCCCCCGGCGCACAGGATCTGTCGCTTCGGACAGTGCTTTCGGCGATGCGCGCCGCTCTCCTTCGCCAAGAACGTCGCGGGACACCCGAGCTCACACTCGACCGTGCGAAGGGAACACTGCGCTGTCTCGTGCGCGACAATGTTGTCGAACATGAGGGTCTTGCCGCACTGCAGGCGGCACTCGATAACACGCTTCCGACAGTGGTGCGCCATGTGCAGCTCCAGATCCTTGTACAGCACGCGCTCAGAGCATCCGTACTGCAGGTTCCCGCAGGCGACGCGGCGGACACCACAGTCCGAACGGTCGTGCTCGCTCTGCGTCTCGAACACGATCGGCGCGGAGCACGCCTCGCACTGCACGATGCGCTTGAGACACTGGTGCAGCTCGTGCACGGCGATCAAGTCTTTGGGGCCGACGAACGCGCATCCAGGAAACCTGCACTTGACTCTCCGTGTGCGCTCCTCATTCCTCTCGACGTACTGCAAGTGCTCCTGCGCGTGAAGCAGAGCGTGCTGCAGTTCATGAAGCACCGTGGCGGCTGCTGACGGATCTCTCGCTTGGTAGTCGCGAGCCGCGAGCTCCTCCGCATACTGCAGCGCGCTCTTGCCGAGCTGATCTCGGTAGTGCACGAAGTTGCCGAACGTCTCGTGCCACTCGAGTCGGTTCTCGACAGGACCTTCGCTGGCGACGACCCGCTTCCACGCCGACTTCATGCTCTTGCGCCGATTCAGCATCGTGGTTTCGCTGTCGAAGGCGTCCTTCGCCTTGGTCGGGTACGACAGTTCGCGCAGTGCGAGCAGCAAGTGGCGCACGATCTTGGGCTGCGAGTTGCTCGCGGCGTGAATGAGCGCGGTCTTCCCCTCCTTCGTCTCCTGGTTCACGTTCACGCCGACTCGGAGAAGATGCAGCACCACCGCTTCGTGTCCGCAGTAGCTCGCCCACGTCAGCGCAGTGTGTCGCAGCCGCGTCTCGTGGTGTATCGACGCGCCGAGCTCAAGCAGAACCTGCATCGCTTCCAGGTACCCGTTCGACGCTGCCTTGGTGAGAGGCGTCCATCCCTGCCGACTCTCGTGGTTGACGAAGTACACATTGTTCGCGTTGTCGAGTGGTGCTGCGAGGCCCGGAGCGTGTGCGTTCACTGTTCGGAGATCCTCGATGCTCGCTGAGAACTCGTCGAACGGCAGTTTGGACGCGGTCGAGCGCAGGAACCGGACCAGATCTCTCTCGTCGAAGCTGTGCTTGTTCAAGTAGCTGCTCTCGAGCGCCGCCACGAACTCGGCGTGGCGCTGGAGCAGCGCGAGACACTCTGCGATGCGCTGCTCGCGGCTGGAAGTAGCTGCGTGGTGCAGCGAGTTCGCCGCATGGTACGCCTCCAGCAGGTGCAGTGCGCCGGTGTTACCCGTGCACTTGGCCCAGTCGAACGCCGTCTTGCCTAGCGCGTCTCGCTTCAGGACGTCCGGCTTGAGCTGCAGGACGAGCTTCACGATCGCATTGTCGAAGTTGGAAGACTCGCTGCTGTCGCCATCGTCGGTTCCGCATGTGCTGGTAGCAGGACTCAAGTCGGAGCTGCTGAGGCTGCGGCTAGTAGACGCCGAAGAAGCGAGTTCGCGGTCGCGTCTTCGTCGCTTGGCCGACGAGTTGCTTCGATGCGCAAGATGGAGCGGAGCTGGAGACGCGGTGGTGTCTGCGAACGGAGCTGCTGCTGCGATCGCTTTCATCAGCGGTGTGTAGCCTTTCTGGTTGTTGCTGTCGATCGAGACACCGCTGAGATCACGAAGACGTCGTCAATCACAGTTCGTTAGAACGAGGAGATCATCTCTCAAGTTGCCAAAAGCGCCAGCCGCAACCACGCTCCCACCTGTGCACGAGCATCTGCAACGCGTCGCCGTTCTTCGCAGCCACCGCAGCGAGGATCGCGGTCTCGCCGTTCCGGGTCTCGTGCTCCGCTCCAACGTCATCGTTCGCGATCATCCAGAGCACACGCCGAAAGTCTCGTCGCCGGATCGCTTCTTCGTACTCGCGCGACACCTTCGAGTCTTGGCGCACAGCGTCCTCCAGCGCTACTGCTTTGAGTGCGCCGCGCGTCGCCTTCTTCTTCGCACGAACGCTGACCGCGAGCGGCGACTGCCGTCGAAGGAGCAGCGCTGTCTTGTCACCACTCGACGAGCTGCTCTCGACAGGATCACCCTGGTGCTTACTCGATGACTTCGTCTCGGATCTGCCCTGCGATTGGCGGCGGGCTGCCTTGGAGCCGCTGTACTCCAGCACCGCGTTCGTCGACGCCATTCGCCCACCAGTGTTCGCCACCGCGAGCACTCGGAGTCATGCCTCCTTCATGCCGCTAGGGCTAAACTTGAAAGAAATGGTCTCGGATCGTAAACTTCATGACCCACTTCGTAAACTTCACCACGATACTGAGATAACGTTATCCCCTCACTGCAATAAACTACCGACCGGTACCGACCTGTACCGACCGACTGATCGCCTCGCCTCGCCTCGTCTCGCGGAGCACCTCATGGCTGCACTCGGGCTGCGGTCTCTGAGTGGCTCCAGCAGCGTCGTCGCGAGTCGCTGGGCATGAAGCGGAAGGCGCGCGTGGCGTCGTCGCGCGCAGTCGAGTTCTTGCCGAGACGCTTCTTCTTCGTGGCGCTCCGGGAGACCGAGCGAGTGACGCTGCGCTGCCAGCTGCAGGCTTCGGCATCGTCAGAGCCGTCAGAGTCGCCGCTCCCGCGGAATCGCGCGCTTCCAGTGACGCCGGGAGTCCGGTACATCTCGCTCGACGACCAGTTGGCAGCGCTCGAGTCTTCGGGTGGTGATGCGAGATCGGACCTCCGCGAAACGATCCTCTTCTGCGACTTCCTCGCGCGCTTCCTGAGCGGTGACGCGAATGCCATCGACACCAGATCTGCAGCAGCAGCCGCAACACCGAAAGTCACAGACACTGGCAAACCAACTGCGCGCGTTCACTACTTCTACCTGCGATCGTCGAGGATCGAGTCGGAGATCCGAGCGATCCACCTGATCTGTCGCTGGCGGCTGCTGCACCTTCGTCTCTCTCCGATCGACGCAGCGGCACCGTTCGAGCACCTGATGTTCCTCTTCCCGGCGATGGTGACGCCACTCTCAGGTTCTCGCGCGACTCGATCAACTCTGAACCTGTTGGTCTCTCTCCAAGGAATCGCAAAGGGTCTGGGGATGGAGCAGCTCGACAGCTCTGCTACTCCGACCGGCGTGGACGCACTACGGCATCTCATTAGTCAGCAGCGACAGGATCACGAGGCAGCAGACAGCGGCGCGATGGTTTGGATCACGAAGCGCTTGGCGGTGGTCGCAGCGCCTCAGAGCACCGAGACGCAATCGCAGTCCTCGTCAGCAGACTCTGTATCGACTCCAGACGATACAGTTACAAGCGACTTGGCGCAGTGCGCAGCGACCAGCGACGACTACGCCGAGGCCCGACAGACAGCTACGCGGCGCTTGGTGTCAATCCTCAAGCAGCACCGCGTGACTTGCGTCGTTCGCCTCCATCACCGGGAGTTCGACGACGCGCAGTTCACAGCAAGTGGCATCGAGTTTGTCGATCTGGCAGCGGCGCCAGCGGAACCTGCACCTCCGCCCCGAGCGACTGAAGGCGACAGTCTAGAACGCTTCCTCCACGCGCTCGAAGCAGCGCTGGCACCCGCTGACACCGCCATCGTCGCCGTCTACGCGAACACCGGATCTGGAACCGCTGCAGCGCTCGTCGGCTGCTACTTGATGAAGCACCTCGAGTTCACGTCGCGCGAAGCCTTCGGGTGGCTGCACGCGTGCCACCTCGGCGGGCTCGCGCATTGCCACCAGCTCTTCCTCGACCACCAGCAGACCCACATGTGGAGCGCTGGCGCGGAGTTCCGGCGCCAGGCGAGCGACGAGGAAAAGAGCGACGCGCACCTCCTGCGCGCCGATGCCGCCAGCACGCTGCACATCAACGTCGGCAACATCACTCTCGGACGCCACTCGCTCTTCGGCACGAAGGCGTCCGTCGCAGGAGCAGCGAGCGGAGGTGGCGCGCACGGCAAGCTGCTCGCGAACGGACACGCGCCAGCCTCGGTGGCGTTCAAGCCAAGCACCAGTCGGGAGCCGCACGCGCCGGTGGCACCCCAGGATCCCGAGCAGCCGTCCGCTGCGCAGTTCAAGCGGCGGCCGCTGACGCAGGGCAGCGTTGGGCGGCGACCGCGCATCCACGCGTCCCACCATAGCGGCGAGAGCGTGCACCTGCGCGCAGACTTCGCGCAGATGCACAAGTTCCTGCACCAGACCGGGAGCGTCGGCAGCCTTTCGACACCTCGCACGCCAAGAGCGCGAGACGCCGCGAGCGCTGTGTCCGAGCACCACGGTTCATAGCAATAGACACCCCGCCGTCCTCCAGCTACACGTGTCGTCGTCATCGCGCATCCGTGTCATTGGCTGTGGGTGGAAGCTACTTGACGCGGTCTTGGATCGTCCCCTTCTCCCTCTACATGGGCTCGATGTGCGCCACTGGCAGCTCCGCGTGCGTCTCGATGCACTGGAGCGCGATCGCGAGCACACGCGCGTGCACCTGCTCGATGGTCTCCGTGGCGTCGAGCACGTGCCAGGGCGGCGTCTCGCGCGCCATGAGCGCCAGGAAGTTGGCGCGCACCTTCTCCTGGAACGGCGTCGTCTCGTAGCGCTCTTGCCCGAAGTCCGCGCGCGCCGCCGCCTTGGCCACGGGGATGTCGAGGAACACGACGGCGTCGGGCTTGGGCAGCCCCACCTCCGGCTGCCAGCACCACTCGAGCGCCATACCGGGCTTCGCGCCAGAGAACGCGGCGCCGCTGTACGCGTAGCGGTCCACCACCACGTGCACGCCGCTGTTCAGCAGCGCTTCGATGCGCGCGGCCGCCTCCCAGCGGTTCGCGGCGAAGAGAAGGTGGATCGCGCGGTCGTCCATGGCTGCACTCGTCGTCAAGTACGCGTGGATGGATTGCCCGATGGCCGTGCTGCGGTCGGGGAAGTGCATCAGCTGCGCCTCGCGGCCGGCGGCCGCCAGCGCCTCGCGCAGCAGGCGGCTCTGCGTCGTCTTCCCGCAGCGGTCGACGCCCTCGAAGAGCATGAAGATGCCGCGCATGCTCAGGAGTTGCTTGACCAGAGCTGGTGGCGTTGTTTGACTTCGAGACTGGAGTTGGCTCGGAGGTGTCCAATCGCAGCAAACGCATCTTCGCCACAGGGCGATGACCACCAGAGATGACCATGCAGCATGATGACCACGCAGCATGTCCAAGTGTGTGCGTGGGTGAGGGAGGGAGAGAGAGAGAGAGAGCACCTCGATTGCGATGCACTCCCACACGACGACACACACACACACACACTCGCTCGCTTACATACGCCTAGTACTGGTAGTTGATCGCGCCGTCCGGTGTCCCGTCCTGGATGAGCGGCGTCGGGCGGTAGAACGTCTTGTGCGCCTCATTCGTCATGCCCGCGCTGTCCCGCAGCTGCCGGTTCAGCAGCTTCATCGCGTGCGCGCACTCCTGCACGCCGCCACGCCACCGCAACGCCACACCGAGCGCCGCGGATACAGCAGCAAGAGCGACAACCACACATCAACATCCTCTGATCCGCGCTGCATTGCAGTACGCGCCGCGCTCACCTGGATGTTCTCGATCGAGAAGGCGAGCGACTCGTTGATGAGCTCCATCTTGTACACGGCGGCGTCGAGCGTCTCGGCGGTGCTGCCAGAGAGCGACTCGTGCAGCAGGTCGTTCGTCTGCTCTGCTCGGCCACAATCCGCCGCCGCCACCACCACCACGACAACGCAACTATGAGCGACCAGCCACCGTGGACATCCTCCAACTTGTTCATCTCCCAAGCAGCAAACGCACGCAGAGTTTGGAGCTTCTCGTCGATCGTCGCGCGTCTGCGGCCGCTCTGCCGCGCTGTCTGCGGCTGCTGCGCGCTGCGGAAGACGAAGGTCGCGGGTGCGGGCACGGAGCTCTGGAGCGACGCGGCAGTGGCGGTGGCCAGCGTCGCGCCCTTCTGCTTGGCCTCCGAGAGCTTCTTGCGCGCGAACTCGCGCAGCGCGAGCGTCATGTCCGTCGCCATTTTTCGTCTTTGAACAGAAGAGCACAGTAGTGAAAAAACCGAGGGTGATCGCGCTCAAACTCTTGCCGCCAAACTCGCCAAGAGCTCCGCTGGTGTCCTGGTGTCGCGATGCGCACGCGCATCTGGGAGGACGCGGACGCCATGAACGTCGTGAGCGTGCTGGGCTTCCTCATGAATGACGACGGCGAGGTGGTGGGCGCCGAGCGCACGCAGGTGCTGTGCAAGCTCATGCCGTCCATCCACACGCTCACGCACCGCGCGATCCTCGCGATGCTCGTCACGGGACTCAGCGACGCGGACGCGCACACGTGGGTCGCTCTCTCGCTCTCTCTCACTCCCTGCGCGCTCTGCTATCTTGCGTGCTGCACACTAAAAGCGCTGAGTCTGCGGACGACAGCTTCTACGCGGAGAACGGGCTGCGCGTGCTGAACGAGTGGCTCGCGGACGGCGTGCGCCGCAAGGAGCCCGGCACGAGCCGCGAGAAGAAGCGCGTGGAGATGTTCTCGCAAGTGCGCGCGCTCATTCGCGTACGTGAGCGTCGATGGGTGCGAGGAGGCGACTGCGGCTACTGACGCCTGGGCGGGTGTGTGGTGCGGTGGGGGACGCAGATCCTGGACGTCAACGTGCAGTCCGACGCCGCGAGGAAGCAGAACGCCTTCCTCTGCGATACGTTCCCGCTCGTGATCGACCTGCTCGAGGGCGCTGGCTCGGGTGCGTCTCCCGACCCGGCTGACGCGGTCACGTCACTCGACGACGCTCACACTCCACACTTGCGCGCACAGACTACGCGGCCGAGTGGTCGCGCATCAACCTCCACCGACGCCACTTCGAGAGCGCGTGCGGCGTGCCGTCGACCGTCAAGGACAACCGCAGCAGCAGCAGCTCGAGCAACGGGACGGAGGCGAGCAAGCCCAAGCCCAAGCCTAAGATCGTCCCCGGCTTGGTCGTCGACGTCTCGGCGCGCAACGCGTTCGCCGCGGAGAGCGCTGCGACGGCGCTCTCCGCGGTGTCGTCGTCCGATCCCAAGGCGAACGCCAGCGCGTCGACGACGACGGGTGCCGCCGCCGCCGCACCGCCGCGCATCTCGCCTGCGGCGATCCTCGAGTACCAGCCCAAGTCGTTCCTACAGGTCGAGGGCGGGAGCAAGGACGACGACATGGTCGAGTACGTCGAGGACGACGACGACGAGCTGCTCATCGACGGCGAGCAGGTGATCACGAACGTGAACCAGTCGAACGCGAGCGCGTCGCTCATGCTCAAGATCAAGGGCCTCGGCCACGCGATGCAGTATGGTGAGCGGATGCACTGCCGGCTGTGCCGCCGCATGACCGCGAAGCGCTGCGAGCGGTGCCTGCACTGCGTCAAGTGCGTGCAGAAGGGGCCGTGCAACCCGACGGCGGCGGCGGTGCCGGTCGCGAAGCCCACCGGCAGCCTCTCGGTGAGCGACCGCAACGTGCAGGTGCTCGGGTCGGCGATGGACCAGGCGATCTACAAGGCGTTCAAGCTGGAGGACTTCCACGCCGTCTTCAGCCTCGTGCAGAACGGCATGGACGTGAACTTCCAGCGCGTCGAGTCGGACCAGTCGACGGCGCTCATGGCCGCCGCGCACCACGGCCGCGAGGACGCGGTCAACAAGCTGCTGTCGCTCGGCGCGAACCCGACGCTCGTGGACAACCAGGGCGACGCGGCGTGGACGTTCGCCAAGCGGCGAGGACACACGGAGCTCACCGAGCGGCTCAAGAAGTGCGCCGACGAGTGGAAGGCGTGACGCGGTCGGTGGCTCCGGCGGTGGTCTGCTCGTGTGCTGCTCGGTTGCTTGCGTGTATTGATGCTGCAGTAGCAACAGGTTATGAAAGTGTCGACGCGAACGCACCACCCACCCACCCACCACCCACCACTGCTCGCCGTCGGACGGGGCGGGGATCGCCGACCGAGTGCGAGACAGCGAGGAGCCCCACCCGCCCTCCGCCTGCACGCCTACGCGTCCGTCCTCTCTAGGAGCTCGCTCGCTCGTTAGAACTTCCACTCGGGGTCCACGTCCATCGCCCACACGAACTTCTCGCGCAGCGTCTTGGAGAACACTGCAGAGATCGGCACCTCGTTCTGCGAGCGCGCGAGCAAGCAAGGCGTCAGTCGACGCCACCAACCAACCAAGTGCCCACCCCCACGAATGAGAGCGAGAGCGAGACGCACCCGCTTGCACCACGCGACAGAGATGCGTGGGTCCATGTAGTTGAGCTTCGACGTGCCGAGCGCGACCTCCTTGTTGTCGTTCTTGTCTTGCAGGCGCATCGACAGGCTCTTGATCTTCTTCTTCCACGCGTCGACCTTCTTCGAGACCTGGTCGGAGCTCGGCACGCGGTTGAACAGGTGCGCCTCGGCCTTCTTCTGCACCGCGTCTTCCTCCTTCTCCCCCTCGCTCTTCAGCTTGATGAGCTTGCTCTTGCCCTTCGCGATGTAGGACTCCATCTGCTTCAGCTCCACGAGCTGCTCCTTCAGCTGCTCTAACTGCGCAGCCATCTTCTCTAACGTCGTGTCGAACGACTTGGGCACCGTCCGTTGGTGGTTGCACAGGATCGCCACCTTCCGGTTCGCGTCGTTGTACGTGATCACCTTCGGCGCCGGCTCCATCTTGCCGTCCGGGTCGATCTCGAACGGCAGCTCCTTCTCCAGCGTCACCGACGCGTTGAACGTACGGAACACCTTCGCGGACAGCCCCGGCATGAGCGAGCTCAGGTGCTTGTTCAGCTCCGTCACCGTGAGCTCGTTGAACACCTCCTCCTGCTTCTTCTTCTTCGCGCAGAACTTCTGCAGGTTCCCGTACACGAGCTTCCCGACGTCGCCGTACTGCGCCAGCTCGACCGTGTTGTTGTACGGCATCGAGTCTTTGCCCAGGAACGAGAGTGTGAGCGCGTAGTTCATCTCGCTGAACGACACGTGCTCCACGCGCAGGCTGCAGCAGCCCACCGTGTCCGCCTCATCCTCGCCCTTCTCGTTGCCCACACGCAGCGCCAGCACGTCGATCACCCACATCGCGGTCGAGCGCTGGCGCGTGAACATGTCCTTCGCCTTCAAGCCCTTGATGTAGTCCTTGCGGATCTTGTCGATGCACTTCTTCAGGCGCCGCGCCTTCTCGTACTTGGCCATGTCCGCCTTGCCCTTGAAGCTTGAGCTCGCCGCGAGCCAGACGTACTTGATGCCACCCATGACGTTCTCGTTCCAGTACGCGAGCCACGACACGGTGTCGCGGTGGATCACCTCTTTCCACGCGTGTCCCGGCACGTTACAGATCGGCACGCGGTCCGAGATGCCGACGTTCACGGTCACCTCGTCCGGCATCACGCGCTCCTTCCACGTGCCGGTCTTCGGGTGCTCGCCGCGTCCGCGGAAGAGCCCTGGCGGCTCGATGCGGAAGTTCCCGACCTTCTCCAGGTGGTCGTCGACGACCGCGAAGCCGTTCGCGAAGAGCTCCGCCTCCTTGCGCTCCTTCTCTGGGAGCTTCTCGTCCTTGGTCATGTTCTTCTTCTCCGCGCGCTGTTCCTCGAGGTGCGCAGCGATGCGCGAGAAGTCGCAGAGCGCGAACTTGCGCACCTCATGGCTCTTGCCGAGCACCTGGCGGAAGTCCGCGAAGAAGTTGGCGTTGAACGTCTTGGCGATCTTGGGCACGCCGAGCTGCGGGCCGTCCTTGGGGATCGCGGCGTACGCGCTCGCGAGCTCCTCCTGCGGCGGCGTCAGCACCACCTCCTTCCCGTCGTACACGAGCGGCACGCGGTGCGGGATGTACGCCGGCGGGAACATCACGCCGTTGTGCTCGAGCGAGCGCCACTGGATGCCCTCGGGCAGCTCCTCGGCGTTCCACCAGCGGAACGCCCTGATGGCCATGTCCAGGCGCTCGCCCTTCGATGCCACCTTGAGCTTGCGCACGGCGGCGGCGCTCTCCTTCTTCACGCGCGGGCCCTTGCTGTCGCTCTTGGCGCCCGTGCGGCTGCTCTTCGCGGGCGGCGGCGGCGACTTGGCGGCCGGCGCCTTCCGCTTCACGCCGGACGCGCTCTTCTCGCGCTTGGGCTCCTTCTTGACGGCAGCGGCCGCCGCCGCCGCCGCCAGCTGCTTCTTCTTGCGCAGCGCGACGAGCGGCACGGAGTCCGAGTCCGAGTCCGACTCGAAGGCGGCGGACGCGGAGGTGGACGACGCGGCACGCTTGGGTTGTGTCTTGGACGTCGCGGGTGCCGGGCGGCGCGGGGCTTCGAAGTCCACGTCGTCCGGCGCCGGCTTCTTCTTGGCCGCCGCCGCCTTTTTGCGCAGCGCGGCGATGGGCACGAGGTCGTCGTCGCTGCTGCTCGGCATGGCGGCGCGCGTGAAGGAAGACCGCGACCGCGACGCTTCCAAGCCTAAACGTGCTGGTGCTGGAGCTGGTTGCAAGATCTGGAGGAGGGGGAGTGCTCCAAAATGACTTGGACAGAGACTAGTCCGGATTACCGGGGAAGGGTTTTATGACATCCAGTAAAGCAAATCAGCTTTACTGGACATTATGTCGATAATACATCAAGTAAAAAATATGTTATTGGAAATTCGTCAGAAATATGAAAGACAATAAATGAGACAAAAAGCATTTTTACAATATCGTTAAATTGCCTCGTTGCCGGTACAAAAGTCGAAGATGTGTATTATAATACAATCGATAGAGCGCTATCATGCAATCATTATCATACCGTTCACTCGAATCGGCACAGTATTCGCCGCGCCGCGAGATCCTGTCGTTTATAGATCTCAAAGTTATACACTATTTCTCACCACCCCGTTCCTGAGCCAACCATGCCGAATTTCGAATATAATGAATATTTGTGAGTAAAAATTGAAAATGCTGCGTTGTGAACAAATATGCAAACGCCAGACAACCCTGTGTTGTGATCACAACTATCCTGGTTGCACACAAAGCGGCAGATACGCGCTTTCCAATCTGCAGTGATACTGCCATTTGTGTAGGTATCGCAAGTCGGAGAAGTATATTTTCTGACGGAACGCGATTTGTCATTTATAACTCGCGATGTGCCGAATATCGCTACGATATAGCCGTTTTCGTGTCCACATTTATGACATTTAGTGAAATATACGAGAATTTATGGATTATGAAGTCGAATTCCAGATATTCTGAAACGGATGCTGCCATTTTTCCTCCCAAACAACGTCTTCTCTGGCCCTCAGATGCCTCAATTTTGGTGTAATCAAGACATGAGAATATTCGAACAGCTCAACAGCCAAGTATGCGATGCACATCTGACTGCAACGGTCCTGATCGCAACGCACAGGTCTATCTATGTAGGTTTTCCATATGCTAATGCGCTGTATTAGCAAAGTTGACTCAGAGATAGGGTGTTAATTTAGAAGTCATTCGTTTTGTTTTACAGTATTAGAATGTTTTTATTTAGCCTTCATGCACAGCATATTTACGAGTTGTTGCTTGCTTTGTATGACTCTCTAGCCACACATTCTTACCCCAAGTTGACTTCGAATGCTCAAACAAATCTACCAGAAGATTTTTCCAACCTCGTCACACGTTGGAACTTCTCCAGTGCCACACGCGCCATTGCCACTTGCTGCCCTTAAGTATGACCGACGCGACGCCCTCGACCGCCAAGCAGCTGGCGCTCGCCGCTGCAGCCGCCGCCGCCGCCTACTTCGTGGGGCAGCGCGGACGCAGCGCCAAGCAGGCGGCCGCGCTAGCGCGCCAGAGCCGCGTGGACTCCGCCGCCGCCGCGCTGGCTGCGTCCGCAGACGCTGCAGCCGACAGCGAGAAGCGCCGCCTCACGTCTGTCGTGGTGCGCGTGCCCGCGACGACCGCGAACATGGGGCCAGGCTTCGATACCATCGGCATGGCGCTGGACATCTGGACGGAGATCTCGGTGGAGATCCTGCCGCCCGCCGCCGACGGCGCGCGCCGTCTCGTGCTCACGAACGAGGGCGAAGGCGCCGACGAGCTCCCGACCGACGACAGCAACCTCGTGATCGTCGGGCTGCGCGCCGCGTACCGCGCCGCCGGCGAGGAGCTGCCGCCGAACCTCAAGGTGCACTGCAAGAACCGCATCCCGTTCGCGCGCGGGCTCGGCAGCAGCTCGGCGGGCATTGTCGGCGGCATCATCGCCGGCCTCGCTCTCTCGGGCATGCGCCTCCCTGTGCGCGGCAAGGAGGAGCTACTCCAGTTCGTACGTCCTTGCAGTGTGTGGTCGCAGTCGTGGACGGAAGGGGAGGCTAACGAGCTCGGTGGGATGCGCAGGCGTCGCAGATCGAGGGCCACCCGGACAACGTCGCGCCGGCGATCTACGGCGGGCTGCAGCTCGGCATCCACGCCGACGGCCGCTGGTACTCATCGCGCGTGCAGATCCCCGACGGGCTGCAGTGTGTGGTGTTCATCCCGGACTCGACCGGCCCCACGAGCGTCGCGCGCGCGATCCTGCCGCCCAAGGTCGACCGCAAGGACGCGGTGTTCAACATCGGCCGCGCCGCGATCCTCGTGAACGCCTTCCGCTCGGGCAACCTCGACGAGCTGCGCTTCGCGACGCAGGACATGCTGCACCAGCCGCAGCGCGGCGCGGCGCAGTACCCGCACCTGAACCCGCTGATCGAGGCGGCGCTGGCGGCTGGCGCGCACGGCTGCTTCCTGAGTGGCGCCGGGCCGACCGTGCTCGCGATCACGAGCGGCCGCGCGGGCGACATCTTCACGCAGCGGCTCGCCGAGCGCCAGGAGAACAAGGTGGCGGATGCCATGCGCCAGACGGCCGCGGCCATCGGCGTCGAGGGCTGCGTCTTCATCACCAACCCGGAGCACCGCGGTGCGTACATCGTGCGCGCGTCGCCGCGCTTCTCGGACCGCAGCGTCGCGCGGTACGAGGGCGACGTCGCCGACTTGTAATAGAGGCCACTGCCGCCGTGCTGGTGCGCGCGCCAAGGTGTTCGACGACGTGTGCTGGTGCGCAACTGCACGTGTGTGTCATCTAAGAGGGGGAGGTTGCTACGCTACGCTCGCCGAGCTGCGCTGGTCGCGCACGCGGCGAGCTATAAAATAGGCTAACGGTGGTCTAGGAGGAGGAAGCGGCGGCGGCGGTCAGCACGTGCTGATCCGCCGCAGCGCGAGCGGCTGCAGGTGGCGCGGACGCTGCAGCTTCTTGCGGTTCGACACGAGCAGCGCCGTGATCATGCCGTTCGCGTGCACCGCGTCGCAGGAGCCGTGGAAGACGCCCTGCTGGCCGTGGGAGACGGCGCCGAGCACCGCGGCGTTCGGGAACGCGCGTGCCGTGGCCTCCGACAGCGTCTTGAGGTCGCTGCCCTGGATCTTGCTGTAACACAAGCCCACGGACGAGAGGCAGCCGATGATGTCCGGCGCGTCGAGCGCCGGCAGCGACGCCTGCAGCGCCTCGCGGTACCCGGCGCCGATCTTCTCCTTCACGCTGTCGGGCTCGATCGCCATCATACGCAGGCGCTCGCCGAGCTGCACCTCCGCCCCGAGGTGCAGCACCATGTCGCGGCTCGCGTGCTCCGGCTGCACCACGTGATACTGGAGCGTCGGGTGCTTGGCCGGCGCCTCCTTGCGCTCGCGCGCGACGGGGTAGAACGACGGCAGCATGTGCGTCTCGGCGTTGAAGCTCTCCGGGCGGTTGATGAACTCGTAGAGCATGCCGTGGCACGCGTCGTTGAGCGCCGTGAACGCCGGCTTGTGGCCGATCGTGGCGAGGTCGCGGCCCGCGGTCTTGGTCACGGCGAACACCTTCTCCTTCGGCGTGTAGCACGTGAAGAGCGCGCGCGAGACCTCGACGCTCGGGCTGCACACGGCGAAGCACGCGCCGTGCGTCGTCACGCAGCCGACTGTCGAGCCCTCGGAGCAGATCTGCGTGGCCGGGATCGTCGACACGCCGAGGTGGTTGCGCGCCGAGCTGCCACCGACGACCGCGACCGCGCAGTCCACGACCTGGTTCACGGTCGCCATGAGGAGCTCTTCGCTGCCCGTACGCGCGCTCATCCAGACGAAGTCCGGGCTCTCCTCCGGCTCCATGCACAGCATCGTCGTGCACTCGACGACGCACCGGCGCGCGGCGTCGCGCGGGTTCTCGACGCCCAGGTCCGCGTTGAGCACGGCGTAGGAGCCCTCCGGGTCGTAGATCCCCCAGAGCGCGAGCCCCGGCCCGCGGCCGACCGACCCGAGCTCGTTGAACACGCCGGCGCTCGACGTACCGCCCATGAAGAGCGTGTCCGGCGCGCAGTGCGCCAGCGCGTCGTACACCGCGTTGCCGTCGTACTCCTTCGAGTACGCCACCATCATGAAGTGCGGCGCGACGCCGCCGAGCGACTCGCAGAGCCGGTGGAAGGCCACGGACACGGCGTTGAAGTGGTTCGCGTCGGTCGAGACGGCGCTCGCGACCTTGACGTCGCACACGGGCAGCACGTCGGCCGCGAAGCGCGCCGCGACGCTCCCGGTCGTGAGGCGGAAGCCCGAGTCCGCCGAATGCGCGGCCGAGAGCTTGCGGAGGTCCACGGGCGGTTGCTTGGCGACGTGCTGCTCGCCGCTCATGAGGTAGCTGCGCGCCTGCAGCGAGCAGGGCGTGCAGAGGCGCTTGAGCGTCTCCTTCTGCGCGCCGGGCTGCACGACCCACTTGCGGCTGCACTGGCTGCACACGGCCTCGCCGCACGCGCGGCAGTGGTGCACGAGCTTGACGAACGAGAAGCTCGAGTCGCACACGGCGCATTTGTTGGCGCGCGCGGGCTTCCACTCGTCCTTGGCGACGAGCGCGATGGGCTGGAAGAGCGTGTTGAAGAGCAGCTCGCGGATGCCCACGAGCCGGTCTGTGAAGTTCTGGATGATCTTGGCGCCGACGCTGCTCGGGAACTGCTGCTGGAAGTCGATGACGAGCATGAACGTGACCTCGTACGTGCCGGCGGCGTCGCCCGACGGCGTCACGAGGTACACGCCCTTGTTGATCACGGCGCGCTTGCACTTGGAGACGCTCTGCGGGATGGAGACGGCGCCGCTGTGCAACCGCGTGGCGAGCTCGTCGCCCTTGAACGACTCGACGGAGCGCAGGTAGCCGAAGCCCCGGCGGCGGCCGTCGGCCAGCGTCTCGACGTTCGCGTACTCGACGAAGAAGAAGTCGACGGGCTTGACGAACCGCCCGGCGAAGCGGCTCGCGTGCCACTTGATCTGCAGGCGCGGGAAGCTGTCACCGAGGTCGTCGTCGAAGCTCGACGCCGTGTCCTTGTCCTGCGGCGGCTGCGTCGACGGCGGCGGCGGCGGCGCGACGCTGTGCTCCGGGAGCTCCATGCGCTTGACCACCGCGGCGTGCAGCAGCCCCGGGAAGACCTGCGTCTCGATGTCCACGTAGCTCTTCGTGTCGCCCGGCGTGAGGTACTCGAGGATCGTGCTCAGGCTCGCCTTCACCTCGCACGAGATGCGGAAGTAGAGCTTGTTCTGCTCGCTCTCGGGTAGCGACGCTGGGCGGTACACGTGCACGTCCTGGTGGCGCTTGGTGAGCCGCCAGGGCACGACACCCGCCGAGAGGCTGGCGAGCGCCAGTGCCTCGCGCGCCTTCTCCTCGAGCTTGACGGCGGTGGCGGCCGCTGCGTCCGCGTCCGCGAGCGCCGCCTGGTTGCGCGGCTCGTCGGCCAGCAGCGTGCGGCCGGCGGCGCGCCAGCTCGTCGTGAGCTCCTCGTCTCCCTCTGCGGGACTCGCGTCCGCGGCGTCGGCAGCCGCGTCGGCAGCGGCGTCCGCATCCGCAGCCGCAGCCACGTGGGAACTTGCGAGAGTGAAGCTGAGGTCGAAGGAGCTCGGCCGCATCGGCGCGACGCTGTCGAAATCGTCGCCCTCGGCGTCGTCCAGCCGGAAGCGGTCCATGGGCGTGCGTGCGTCCCGGCTGCTGCTAAATGCGAGTGTCTAGGTGTCTAGGAAGGGCGGCCTGGCCCTAGGCGCTCTTCGGCGCTTGGCGGCGAGAGTGCGAGTGAGGCGAGAGGAGAGGCGGGGAAAGCGGGATGGACGCCATGCGCTGCGCTGCGCTGTGCTGTGCTGGGGACGCGCTGGCGCTGGCGTTGCCTGCTGTTTGCTACAAGGCAGAAAAGCATTCGGAGCCATCGAAACCTGCGCTATTGCATAAACAGTCGGACCTAGTCGGGGAGTGTCACGAAATTCGGCGGCGCTGGCTTGCAACACGCGCGACCGAGTATCCTGGAGTTCTGTCCGCGCCTGAAGCCTGACGCCTCCAGCTAAAGCTGAAGCACCAGCCGGCCAGCAGGCTCGGCGTCGTGTACGTGCGCGCGTACGTGCGAGCGAGTGAGAGTGAGCGCGCGCCTCGCCTTCGCATCGCTCTCGGCGACAGCAGCGGCGTGTTCAAAGCGAGACAGACCTCTCGAGTCGCATCTATCTGGCTCTCAGCTCTTCAGCTCGATATCCACGGAACTCCTCCTCGCGTTGATGCTGCTATTTCTCCAGTGCCAGCAGCAGCACCATCGACGCCCACGATCCTCCGCATGTCTTCATGCGGTCTCCTCCTCCTCCTCCTCCACCTCCTCCTGCTCCTCCTACTCTCCCTCTCGCGTCGTCCGATCTCCCGCTCCCGTCCTCGAGATCGCCCCTGGTTGCTCCGGTCACCAGCTGCTGCGAAAACCCTGATCCGAGGACACGACAGCCTGGTAGCTGACAGCCGGACAACCTCGCGTCAACCACGCCACACCGGCAAGAAAGATCGGCATGGTCGGGCTGCGTCTCTACGCTCTATGGATTCGCTGTTCTATGGGGAATCTGTAGTTATACCTGCGTTGGTCGTGCATCTAATCGCATGTCCGACGAAGGCGAGCGTGGTGGTGGCGCAGAGATCACCACGGCGATCACCTCCGGCAGCTGGCCGTTGTCGTCTCGACCTGCTTCCCGAGCTGCCGCATCGCTCCGGTCGACTAATGCATTCGCTACCGCCGCGGTGGTGGTGCTGCTACGATCGCTGATGGTGTTTGCGTCGCACATCGTTGCTGCCGCCGGCGACTGGTGTGACGCAGACGATGACGCCGCGGTTGGGCTGCTGCTTCTGCTGCTGCTGTTGGCGCTGGTACCAGGTTGTAGTTCGTCTTGCTGTTCCTGCTGCCGGCGCTCGAGGTGTTCGGCACGCTCCTTCCAGGTCGCCATGTTGTGCTGGATGCGGTCGAGTACGCAGTCAAAGTCCGCGAGCGCGAGCACTTCTCTCGCTGCTGAGTAGAGCGGCAGGACGACGAACTCGAGAAAGCCGATCTGGCTGCGCTCGAAGCGACTGTTGTGGCGGTCGCAGAGCGGCGAGATCGGCACGCCGAACTGCCGCTCCGTGTCGCCCTGCTTGAAGAACTCGTCGGTCACGAGCTTCGACCACGCAAAGTGCTGCTCGAACGACTTGATCGCGTGCCCTGCACACCCGGTAGAACGACAAGCAGCAAGAAGCGAGCAGGTGACTGTGAGTGGGACGGACACCAAGGACCACCACCACCGGCATCTGATCTGCGCGGTTGTCGAACGTCAGTGCCTCACCGAGATCCGCCATCATGATGATCGAGTGGAAGACGAGGTCATCCGGGAGGTTGTTTGGGCCGACCGCACAAGCCGCGATCGAGGTCGAGCTGCACGGCGGGGAGGCCGACAGGAGGTCTGACGACGACGTCGAGTGCACGACGTAGCGCTTGCTCTTGAGTCGGTTCACGTGCTTGAGGTGGCCCGAGAGATCCGTCGCGAGCACCATCTTGATGATCATCTGCCGGCTCTGGCGCTTGAGGTCCTTCGGGAAGCCCTCGAAGAGGTCGCAGCCCTCCTTCGTCGCCGCCTGGAACGCCTCTGCGAGGTGCATCCGCTCCAGCACCGAGTCATCTGAGTACTTGATCGCGAGCGGTGAGCTCGTGGTCACCAGGTACGCGTTGTTCATGCCTGGGTGGTTCACGTCGTGGACGGCGCCAGCGAGCAGTGCCGAGAACACCTGCAACGGCGTCACAGGTTGCTGTAAGCGCCGCAGCAGGAAGTTGATGTCCCACACCACCGACGCCGCGTGGCTGCCACAGGTAGCGTAGACAACGAGGTCAGAGACAGATAGAGACATCCACAGCAGCAGCAGCAGCAGCAGTCGCAGATCGACGCTCTCACGTACACCGCGTTGTGGTACGGGTTCTTCGCCTGATATCGCGACTCGATCTCCAGTCCGTACTCCGCAGCGCTCTGCACACGCAGCGGCAGCTCGACGAACAGGTTGTGGCTCTCGAGCGTCGTGAGAAAGATCGACGTGAGCGGGAACACGCAGTCCTTCGCGAACCCCAACAGGTCGAACTCCTCGGAGCGCGCGGCGCATGCCAATAGCTTCTTTGACGACCACTTCCTGGCCGACAGCAGCGAGTCCGGCTCACGACCGAGCCTCCCAGCGCTCGGATCGGAAGCAGCAGCGACGGGAGACAGCTGCGGCGCGCTCGTATGGCGCTGCCCAGCGAGCAGGTAGTTCTCCACCTGTGTGAGCACGGTCTGCCGCAGCCCCGAGTCGGTGCGTCGGATGGTCTTCACGACCGGCACACTCAGCACGACGCCGAGGTCGCAGCTCTTGCGACGGCGATGCCTCTGCTCCTCGATGAGCGCGAGCCAGCCCGTATCGGCGTCTGCGCGGGACTGTGTTGCGACACCTCGCGTGCGCCTCGCGCGGTTCTCGAGGAACAAGTCTTGCTCGGACGTGAGCGTTTGCATGACGAAGTCTAGGTCGCGACTCATCTCGTCGTTGCCGCTGTGGTTCAGCTTGAGCTGGCAGAGCACCTTGAGCACGTTCTCCATCCAGCTCTCACCGCCACCTGCAGTTGACACGCCGTTCGTGAAGATGTCGAGCTGGCGCTGCGGGTGGTGGTCGGCGTCCATGTGGTCGTTGATCCCGATCGCGTCCACGTGCGAGCTGAGCTGCTGCTGCATGAACGTGTTCTGCTGCGACAGCTTGATGTTCTCGAGCATGAGGTGCCGCAGGCGCAGGAACTTGAGGCGTAGGTTGCGCTCGCTGCGATATAGCGCATGACCAAGCATGACGAGGCTGCACACGAAGAGCACCACCACGTGCCAGTCCTGCTGCACGTAGAAGAGATAGGACGCGAGCCAGCCGCAGAGCGCCAGGAACGAGAAGCTCGCGATCGCGGCGTATGTGCGGAACTGCACGTTCCAGACCGTGGCGATGGCGCCGAGTCCCATGAGCAGGAACAGAGTCGTCTTCGTGAGTAGGTGCGACCGCCGGGCATCGTCCATGGCTCTGGGATCCGAGCCGAGCAGCGACGCGGGCGAGTACGCTGGCTGCGCGAGCACCACGAGCACCGCGCAGACTCCGAGCGTGGAGAGTACGCCTTGGAAGCGTCCCTGCAGCGCGTAGTCTGCTTGCTGGCACTTGCAGAGGAACGCGACCCACGCCGCGCTGACGAGGAGCGTGAGTGCGACACCGAAGAGCACGAACGACCAGCGGGTGGCGTCCATCTCGACGTCCTCGCGGTCAACGACCACGAAGAGATCGTAGAACGCGCCGGCCTGCATGACTGCAAGCCCGGCGAGCGTGTAGCTGCAGCCGACGCGGCTCGAGCGCAGCGAGAGCTCTTCGTGATAAAGCTGGAAGCGCCGCTCCATCACGCTGCTCGCGAAGCAGAGCGACCACCAGCTCTGCTGCTCGAACGCGCCGGCCTCGAGCGCCTCGAGCTCGCAGCGCACGTCCTGCGGCGACGTGTTGGAGATGCGCGGGTCCTTGCACGCGCGCCGGCTCGTGCGGCGGCTCGTGCGGCGGCTCGCGCGGCTGCTCTCGGCCGCCAGTGACGCGCTGCGCACGCCCGCGCTCGGCCATGACGCCATGCTGCGGCGCTGCTGCTGCTGCTGCTGCATCCTCCTCCGCTTGGCGCGCGATTAGCGTCATGAAGCTCGAGCCCATCGAGCTCTCGATAACGTGCGTGGCGGTTGCACCGAGCTTATATTTAGGTTTCTAGTTACTTCAGCTTGAGAGTGAAGTTGGCGAGGTCTTCGAGGTCGAGCGAGCTGTCGCGCGCGTGCAGCACGTTGTCCTCCGAGACGGTGCGCACCGGGCGCTTCTTGGTGCTCTGCGCGGCGGCGGCGACGGCGGCCCCGCGCTGGCGCCCCGAGAGCGTGAGCGCGTCGAGGTCCGAGAGGAGCATGACGCCCGCGTCCGGCGCGCTCTTGGAGCTGCTCGCGCTTTCGGCTGAGTCGTTGCGCTCCTTGCGCGGAACCCCGCGCAGCGACGAAGTCGCAGTGGCGGCGGGCGACTTGCGGGCCGGACCGCCCGTGTTGGTGAAGAAGTTCTTGCGCACGTCGTAGGAGCCGACGACCGAGCGGCTCGTGCTAGAGAGAGCCACCTCCTCCTCGTCCTCGTCGTCGTACTCGGTCGCGGACACGGACGACGAGATCGCTGCCATGTACGCGCGGCCCGCGGTCGCGCTCGAGCGCGAATCTGTGGTCTCGTCGCTGAACTGAGTGCAGAGCGTGCACTCGCGGTCCGACACGGTATCGCCCGCTCCTCTCCGGTCCCCCGGCACGGGCTGGGCGACGAACCCCGCCTGCTTGCTCTTCGAGACCTTGGAGCACTTAGAGCACACGGACGCGCAGCACGTCCGGCACGTGTGGCGCTTGCGCAGCAGAGAGAACTTGGCCGAGCACACGCTGCAGTAGCGCGACTGACCCGGCTTCACGTTGCTGAAGGCGTTCGAGAGCATTGCGGCGGCGGACTGGTGCGCCGAGTCCTCCGCCGGCTCGCCCTGCAGCTCGCGCCAGTGCTTGGCGAGTACCTTGCGGATCTGCACCATGACGTCCGTCGTGAACTCGTGGAACTCGGAGCGCAACGAGCGCGAGTAGTCCCCGGAGAAGTACACGGAGCACGTGAGCACGACCTTGCAGACGTTGCGCTCCTGCGTCTCGGCGACCTCGAACAGCCAGTCCTGGATATACATGCGCTCGCACTCGTCGTCGTACTTGGCCAGGCGCGCCTTGATCGCGTCCATCTCGAACAGGCTCTCGTCCACCGACCGGCGGTAGATGAACCCGCGCCGCGGCTCGCCGCTCTTGCTCGCCGGCGCGAGCTTGGCATACTCGGCGAAGCAGCAGTCGACGCTCTTGGTCGAGTACTTGGTGAAGCGCGTTGCCAGGTACCGCTGGCTCCAGCGCGGGAACGGCGCGTCGGCCGCGAGCCGCCGGCTGCCGAACATGTGGCTCGCACGCAGCCCCTTGTGCGTGTTGAGCGCAGTCCAGTACGCCTCGCGGTCCTCGTCGGCCGCGAGGATTTCCATGATCGTGTCGATGCTGCCGGCCACGCGCGTCATGGCGCGGAAGTCGCAGCGACCGGGCAACATGCGCGTCGAAGTCGACGACGACGACGACGGCGGTGGCGGCGGCGGCGGCGCGCTCCCGCGGTCCTTGGTCGACGACCCGGACGCGGCGGAGAGCGAGCGGCTGCTGTCGGTGCTCTCGGTGGTGCTCACGACGCTCGCGTGGTCGTCCTCAGGGGCGGCGACGGGCGTGTAGATGCGCACGTCCTGCACCTGCTTGAGCGAGACGTACTTCCAGTTCTCGTCCTCGTTGAGCACCTTGTGGATGAGCTGCTCGCCGTGGCGCCGCACGTACTCGAGTTCGCCCGAGTCACGCGCGTTCGCGCCCCAGAGGTGCAGTGCGTAGGCGCTGCCGCGCGGGCGGCGCTTGCGTGTCTCGCCGGGGGCGGGCTTCTGCTGCTGCGGGTGCTGCTGCGCGTGGTGATCGCCGAGCGCCATGTGTGTCGGCGGTCAGCAGCTCGCGAGTGCGGCGGCGGGTGGAGGGGCGGCGAGTGCGGTCGACGGCGCTGGAGCGGTTGTGGCGGCGGCGGCCAGCGAGCGAGCGAGCGAGGGAGAGCGAGCAGAGAGCGTGTGAGCGCGAGAGCTTCTCTCGCTCCTATCATCATCACCATTGCTCATGGAGCGAGCATGGAGCGTGGCAGCAGCGCAAAGAAAGGGAGAATGGGGATTTTACAGATCTGGCCGGCATACTGGGACCAAGTACGGGGTGGCCGACTGGAGTGGCACTGCTCGAGCGCATCATCACGTGCTTTTCAGTGAGTGAGCCAGCGTGGCGGCGGGTGTCCCGAAGCGGGTGTGGCGGGCGATACCTTGTTGCTTGTGCTGCTGCTGAAGACCTGGCTGCATGGTTTGAGAGGCATCCTGCTTGACGCTTTTCGTCAACTGCGTGCAGATAAGAAACAAGGTTGTCGCGGGGCGGAAGGAAGGTAGGTGGCGAGGAGCCGAAGCGGTGCGAGTGCGAGCGCGGGCTCGTGGAGAAACGAGGTGAGTAACATGTGTGACGAAGCAGGCGAGCAGGCAGGCGAGTTGACTGCCGATTCGTGCGCGTATGCGACCCGTAGAATCGTGCGAGCAGCTGGCGATCACCTCTTCTCATCAGGGCGACTTCCGCTTGACAAGCGCTTGCAGACTTCCAGCCTTCCAGTCTCCACGACCTTGAAGTGCGCGAGCGAGCTGCATGCCTGGCGCGAGGGGCACTGGCGCCTTGATCGGCATCCGAGCGAGCGAGCCTCCTCTCGATCGATCGATCGCGAAAGTCGCTCCACGATGTCGACGAAAACCGGAGACGCCAACAAGCACGAACGCCGGTTGCCACTCTTCTTCATCGCGGATAGACCAGCGTCATGCACGAAGAGAGAGAACTGCTCGACTGCTCGCAGAGGAAGCTGCGCCGCTCCCTCACCGCCATCTTGATCGCCGCTTCTCGCCTGATACTACGGTGCTACCTCCGCTCCCTCGCGAACAGCTCCTGCTGCCTCCTTCCCCGTCTGCTTCTCGGTCGTCTTGGGATTCTTCTCCTTCGCGGCCACGTCGTAGCCGTACAGGTACTTCATGAGCACGCGGCTCTGGCGCTCGGGGCGTCGGAGGATCAGCGCGAGCGCCGCCGAGAAGAGCGCGTACTGGAAGCTCTTCACCGCGCCTTTCGACGCACCGACGCTCGCGGACACCAGCGAGCCGAAGGAGCAGAGCGAGTAGACGGCGACCGCCTTGAGGACGCTCGCGCGCCGCCGCTTGTGCTCCATGAGCAGTCCGATCGCTGTGACCATCCCCGAGAGAACCACTGCGGGGTTGTGGCTCGCCTTGACGTGGATGAGGCAGGACGACACCAGCGGGATCTGGTACGTCAGCGTCAGACACACGCAGGTGCGGAGGTACTGCACGAGGAGGCGCGAGAGCTCCGGACGCGGACCCCAGAGCCACTGTTTGTACTTGGTGAGCACGACCGAGAAGAAGTAGATCGGGATGTACAGGCGCGCCGAGAACTGAATGCTCTTGGCAAAGAAGCCGCTGTGGAACTGCGTGCACGACTCGCCTGGGTGGAACACGTCGCAGCGCGAGAGCGCCTCGTTCGTCGGGATCTGCTCGCGCATGCGACGCAACACCGTCGCGTCGAGCGTGCTGAGCCGGTCGAGCGTTGCGCATTGCGCCTTCTCGAAGAGCTCGGGCCGCATGACCCACGCGTAGATGATCTGCCCATACACGGGAAGACCGAGCAGCACCTCTGCGCGATGGATGGATCGTCCAGCCATACTGCGTCAGTGGGCAACGCAGACGCTGGCAATCGGCAGCACCAACACCACTAGAAGACCCGCACGCACCGATGTACTTGACCTCCGGCACCAACTGCTTCTCCCGCGAGAGCGCGATCATCGCCTCGATCGCCGCGTACGAGACGAACATATTCTTGCGCTTGTCGCTCAGCAGCGCCAGCGCGATCACTGCAGCAATCGCCGCCGCGCGCGCCGAGTTGTCGTCTCCGCGCCTGTCGCCCTCCGCTGGCGTGCGTCCAACGGACTCAAGGAGTCGGAAGGCGCCTGCGCCGGCATCACCAGTTGCAGCGCAGGGTAAGCGCTCCTTCGCCCCCTCTCGCGAATCAGGAAGCGGGGCGTACCGACGAAGCCGCCGAGCGCCAGCGCCAGCGACGTCGGCGCCTGCAGCTTGCGCGCGAAGAGCGACTGCGCGCCCGCGACGCCGCCGCTCGCGACGAGCGCCCCGAGCGCCGCGTGTCGAAGGCTCTCGCTCGTAGTCAGCACCATCGAGTCGGTGTTCGCGAAGTGCGTGGCGCTGTTTTGGGACATCAATACTGCTTTTTGTCACTATCGCCCGGATATCTAAACAGCGCCAAGCGCACGAGCACCGGAACCATGACAAGTGCGCACGCAGGCACACTGCCCACGTCGCTGGGTTGTTACAAAGCCGACCTCCTACAAGCCTCCCACCGTCCTGTGCCAACTTACGCTAGCGCCGCGCACCCCGAGTGCAGAACGCACGCCTCGTGCGCCTGGCAGCACATGGCGCGTCCGGGCACAAACTCGCACGGACGGACCCCGCCGGCGACGCCTGCGCACACGCTGGCGGCCGAGAGCGTCTGGTGGCGCGCAAAGTGCAGCACCTGGCGATCGGGCGTCGCCGGTGGCACACCGCTCATGCGCACCGCGCTTTTCTGCACGACCGCGCCAGCCGCGTTCTCTGCCTCGGAGCCGCCGTTCGCCTGCACGAGCGGGTCGATGACCTTGAACCAGTCGTCAAAGCTCCAGTCCGAGCCGGCGTCGAACGGCACGCCGTTGAGGTTGTAGAGCGGCGTGCCCGTCTTCCCGCGCGAGCACGAGTACTTCCACTCGGCGCGCGTGCGGTCGTCCGCGTCCGTGCCGCCGAAGCCCGTCATGCCCTTGGCCCACTGCGCGTCACTCAGTGCCGGGAATGTCTTCTGCGCCAGTTGTCGGAGCTTGTCGGTCACCTGCACCGGCGTCAGATCCTTCGTTTGCTTGTTCCAGAAGCTGCTCGTGAGGCGAGAGATGAGGCGCCAGTCAGTCGGTACGTCTGCCAAGCAGCACGGACGACGTACACACTCCCAGCAGTCAACTCATCTCCTCCACGCGCGACGTACATGTCCTGGTTTGCGTACATCGTCTCGAGCCACTTGGTGAACTCGCCGTCGCCCAGCGCGCTCGTGATCGTGAACGCAGACTCGGCCGCCGCGAACGCGTGCTGGTGGTACGGCAACGGGAAGAGCACGAAGCGGAGACGCAGCTCGCTCGGCT